>JAJTUV010004826.1:0-14327 GCA_021653895.1 Mastomys natalensis
TCCCATGCATTATCAAGTGTCCAAGGAAGGCTAGGAACACAGAATTATAGATGACATAGTTACTGATGCCAATTTTATAGTGGGTTGAATTAGTCACCACCCTCTTCTTCGTGCTAAGTAAGAAGATCAGCTCTTCCACATGCACATGGCTACAGAGTGATGACTAACAGGAAACCTGAGTAATGGTCAGATATGCTGTGAAGAGGGGGTCATGAACTCAGTGCTTTTCTCTTTTCCTCACCACATACCTCAGACTGTGTTCTGTTTCCCTGACCCTATTCCCTCAGCCTCCAGAGGGGAACTGATGCCAGTCTCTGCTCAGTGTTTGGTTGCAGTTCTAACTAATTGCAAGTGGCACTGCTGAGATTGGGTCTTGATTGCTCAGAAACACATCAGTTATTTGATGAAGGAGGTAGAATTAAGTGTTGGGCGTCTGTTGCCTGGTCTGCAAGGAAGTTTGTAAAAACAGGCCTTGTATCTGTTGGTGAGAGCGGCCACAAAGATTTCTTTCTTGCTGCAGCTGCTCTTGACCTAGATGAAAAGTTGGGCAGCAATTAAAAACACTTACAATTCCCGCCAAGTGGATTTTCTGAGGTTGGGACTGAGGCCTGTTGATATACAGGGGTAATCTCCAAGATTTAAGCAATGCCAACAAGCATAGAAGGGTCACTGTGCTGTTTTTTCAGGTGTCACCTTGAAATCACAGTGATCAAATGACTTTTAGAATTAAAACATTTTCTTGCTGAAAATGAGCAAGGATAATTGTTACATAAAATAACAAATCAGTTGTTATAGCCCAGCATCAACTTCTGAATTGAAACAGGTGTTTATTATCATTCAAACAATTTCACATGATCCATGTAAATGGTAAAACAGGTTTCCACATCACATATTTGTAGTAGATGAGAAGTGGACAGTCCTTGACTTTGCAATTCTTACTCATTGAGCACCTATGAAGGTTACATAGCTATGCACAGTATTTAGTGATCAAAACAGCATTTTGAGGCAAGCATTTTACTTTTACAATGAAGATATATTAAGAGGCCTCAAAGAAGCAACATTTTGTAATCATATTCCCATTATATCAAGTTCATATATTAAGTCACTACTTTAGTTTAATAATTTTAGAAGCTTTAAATATCAATGTCTACTCAACTCATGGTATTTAATTTTAATTCTTGCCATGTTGTGGCTAGAGAGATTACCTTACCATCTAAAATGCATGGATTGTCCTTGTCTTCATCGTTTTGTGTCTTGTCTCCCAAACCGATTGAGTTTCTTGACCTCCTTAACTGGCTTTTTTTTTTTTTTTTTTTTTTTTTTTTTTTTTTTTTTTTTTTTTTTGTGAGACTAATACTGTCCTGAAGCAGGAGTAGAACAGTGGAAAGGGGCCATGAGGAAGAATTTGGAAACCAGGTAATTATGACTTACTTGCTCTGGGTAGAGGGATTTCATGGAGGGGAGAAGGTGTCACTTTGAAAAATTATTGGTCTTTATAGTCTTCTGTACATTTTCTCTGCTGTCCTATCCTGGTTTTGCACAAACCCCATATTATTTTCTATTTCCACTTGTAAACAATAATTTAGTCTCTTAGTTAAATATACAGACAAAAAAAAGACCTATGATGAATAAGCATAGAACTTGATGGAAAGAAAGAGCCAAAAAGACCACACAGAATTCAACCTGGAACCCTTATTCTTTTAATCACTCTGCTTTAGCCAATTGAGTTAAATTAGCCTTCACATCACAACTTAACCTAACACATATTTATCTTTTGCATCAAACTCCAAGTGAATGGATTTGATCCTTGGGTATGCTGTGGTCAGAATTATAGACAGAGAAGGTTCAGAGGTTAAATGGCTTATTCTTTTCTGGAAGCAGCTTTTGAAAAGGAAAACTATCTCCTCGGAAAATTTCTGAGCACTTATTTGTTAAACCTTTGAAAATACATGAAAGCACAAATGAGACATAGATGTTGGGAGGACTGGGGGATCAGCATGCAGGGAAACTGGCTGAGAACTAATAAGAACAAAGTACATATGTGAATGCTATAGAGAAATACGTTTCTCCGTATTATAACTTTTAGGGATAAAGTTTGCTTTAAAATACAGGTAACTTAAAAAGGCAAAAGAAGGAGAAACGGGGAAGAGATAAATTAATTAGAAAACAACTTGTTTGGCTGATTTCTGCTAGGATGTAGTAAGGGAAATGGCAGTGGTTGGTGGAGGAGCATTTATCTACTGGCTCATTATTTCTCACCTGAGATAGCACGCAGACTCAGGGCAAAAGCAAAGAAGATAAGGACAGAGGGAGCAGGTCGCAGGCTTCTGATTTCCCCGGACCCCTCATTTGTGTTTCTCCAGTGTACTTTCCTCTTAATGTTGGTAAAATAGCGATAAAGTTTTTGAGAAGTCGCTGTTTTAGACTAGCCTGTTGCACCTAGACCACAGAAGACCAACAAAACTAAAATAGAACGATTTAGGCTAAGTTCCTAAAAAACTGAAACTGGTTCCCACCTTTTAAAAAATCAGTTCTGTCCAGAAAACTATCCAATCCAAATCTATTATTATATAGGAGGTTTTGCCTATTCTAGAATTTCAAATAAAAGCCAATTAAATCTCTAAAGTAAGTTTTTCCCCAGTAAGAACACTTATGTCCATTTTACAGATCAGGAAAGTTAAAATCAAAAAATCAAAAATGATAAATGATTTACCAAAGAAGCATAGATACAGTATGGCCAAATCTAGGTAATAACTATCTTTTCTACTCCCCCATAGTTTCTGTATACCAAAATTATCTGGATAAAGGGGGTGGGTGTATGTACTGAATCAAGTAACTATCATCATAATTAGAAACTGTCTCCCCTTGTCAAAAAGAAACTCTAACATCACTTTTAAAATATGGACAGTCAGGAGTTACAAGCACTTAAAATCGAAGGAACAAACCTAGACTCATCTGCCAGAAAAAAAAAATGTAGATTGTCAGAGAACAGACACCATTGCTATAAGCTACAGTTTGTTCATTTGAAAACTATACCTATATAAGAGAGTTGTTAAACATCACACACAGACAGCATATCTTAGTCTGTTCAAGTAGCAACAACAGAATACCATAAAGTGGGTGATTTGTAAGGAAAGCTTTGTGTCTCTCAGTTCTGGCAGATTTCGTTTCTGGTGAGTGTCCATTTCCTGGTGTAAAGATGCTTTCTCACTCTGTCCTCTTTAGAAGAACAGGGTTACTAAGCTTTCTTGTGTTGGGAAAGGGACCCCTCTGTGAATTCTTTGCCCTCATGACCTAATTGCCTTCCACAGTCCCCATGTTTTACCACCTCACATAGGAGATTAAGATTTCAACAACAGAAATTCTGAGGAACTATAAACACTGAGATAATAGCACTTGGGAAACAAGATAGTTTCTGAAAAACAAAATACCTGATGCATTTTCTGTGACTGAATTATTGCAAGGCAGGCTAGACAATGGCAAAAAATAAAGATGCCAACAAAAATTAATTTGGGGTGAGTCAGAAGATGGAACAGTCACCCCTGGCTATGAGAAACAGAAGAGACTTCACAGGGGAATTGCCCTCTGAACTGTGTCTGGATTGATTAGGGAAAATTGGAATGCATACACATAGGTTAGGAGCACAATGGACTAGATAGTGGAAACAGCTGAAGTAAACAGCTGTGGCACAGACTTCTGTTAGATACATGGGAAAAAGCAAGTAGCTGAGCTGTAGAAGAGGCTGAAGAACAGAAAAGTGGGAATACCATATGCTAGAGCTTCTGAACCCTCAGGAGGGTTGACATCAAATGCTAGAACAAGGCAGTGGAACTCTTGGGCAAGCAATGTGAATTCTTTCAAGCTTTCATGATGGAAATGAGAGGTAGAGACGCATATTATCAGAGCAGAATTTCAGGCTAGGAGCTTTGCTACAGTCTATTGGGTGGAAGAGCATGGGGGAGGGGTCTGTACACTACCTCAACAAAAAATAATAAGGTGCTGAGAGCTGGAAAGCACAGAGACAAGTGAGTAGATTAAAACTTACATAGGACAGACACAAAGCAGAAGTGTGGTGGCTCAAGGATCATGCATATTCAAAGCCAGCTAGGGTTTTGTAGTAAGTTCTTGACCAGTGTGAAATATAGAATGAGACTCTCTCAATTGCAACAGCCCATCCCAAACAAAGACAGAGAAGCAATAGAAAGCAGTGGTGATTAAGAAAAGGCAGAGAACAAAGGCAAGGAAAGAGCTAGTTTTGATTTCAGACATGGGATCAGCAGAAAGGGTAGGGTGGTGTGCTGGAGTGGAACAAGGCACAAATGCAATACACAAAAACCTTGTGCCTGTACAAGTTGGCTTCTACTACTTAATGGGAACCAACAGGCTATTAACACTTGGGTTGAATGAATCCACTAATGCGGGCTAGCATTTCCATTTTCAGAGTCCCAGTTGTTCTAGCACTGATGATATTCTAGGTAAAATGCACATAAGCTCAGTGCTCTCTAGGCTTTAATATACAATGCGAACACAATTCTGCATCCTTAAATGAACATAAAGCACTTTCTCACCTCTGGCCTTGTCTTGGTTCCATTGTTAATATGATAGGCCCAGTAAAATGCTGTCAGAGCAATATGATTTATACATGAAAGATATTGTCAGAAATGGTTGGGGAAAATGTGTGAAGGAAAGAGGCATTTCCTTTGTCTTCATGTAACTCTTTAAAACCTGTGAAAGTAGCAAGATGACTGTATTCTTCAATGAGCCTTTGATAAGGCATTAGGAAGCTGACATGGTATCTCTTGATGGGCCATTACTACCTGCTTTGGATGCTGAGGACTTTCATCCACCGCAGAGTATATTAATGAGGCAGGAAAGGCCTATCGGAGAAATGAAACCATCATCTAAGCATGCTTTTTTTGCTTTGTTAATCATCCTTCTTTTTTTTTCTCCTTTACATTTCAAAAGTTGGTCCGAGTACAGTGGAGCCTGCTGGGGTTTCAGGAATAAAAAACATACTCTATTGGCTCCCACTGGGCTTTACTGAAGATTTTTTTTTTTTTCCTAGCACATGCCCGGTACAGTCATTTTGATGTTTGCCACTGGTTTGGTTTTTCCAAGTGCTTTCCTCCCCTTTTTCCTGGGCTCCAAAGGGTAAATGAGGAGTCTGTGGCCACATTTAGCAATTGAAATAGAAACAATGGCTTCTCAAAAGGGATGCCCACAGAACAGAGGTTTAGAAGGTTTAGAAGGTAGTTCCGCTGACATTTCTGGGAGCAAGGAGAGTTGAGCTGTGCCTGGCAAGTTGCTTCATTCAACAGAGCTTTGCCAGCATTCAGGAGATTTTCAACTGCAAGCTTCTGTATTTATTTTATATGAAAGGGGCAAGAAAAGAAATCAGGATCATTCTTCAGATGCAAGTCACTAGGAGGCCCTGCCTGTCTTCTGCACAGAAGTCTGTGTTAATCCGTAAAAAATTGATTTATGTCACTGCCAGTTATGTGCTCATGTGGAGACGAGAGCAGGCCCCATGGAGATGAAGGGCTGCTCTTCATGTGATATTCCTCTGTGAACTTAGCACAGAATTGCCCTCATCTCCTCAGCTCCCTTCTGGGAAAGACACAGTCTGGGTGTGTTCAGGAATAGTGTTTGCTTAATGATGCACTTAATGAAAATCTTTGATCAATGATAATTTGTGGGCTTCGAGTAGAGAAGGCCTGAGAAAGCACAATCATTTAGCTAGTAACTATTTTCTCAGGCAAGAGAGTGTGTAAATCAATGCTTCAGGTCTAGCAATCTAAAATAATATGACAGAAAGATCTGGATGGCTAAATGCTGAATAGACCAAAGCTGCAGACAAAGCTGAGTAGAGGTGTGCAAACCAAAGTGATAGTTGACAAAGTCGAGATGAAAAGTGGGATGGAGCAGCAGTTTGCTACATGAACCTAAGGAGAAAATTAGGCGGCAAGTACACTTACCGGAATCAACATGTTCAGAAACAAAGAGAAAAAGGAACATTATGGAGATCAAAGCAAAATTAAATTGTCTATAAAGAAGACAGGGAAATAGGAAAGGGTGCACATGCGCCTTTCAACACGTGACAAGTGGAAGTAGTGGGGGAGGGGAACTACTGTGGCAAGGAGAAGCAATGGAGTCGAAGGAGGACCAGAGGAGTGATCCCTAGCAGTAACCCAGCAGGGCTTCCCCAAGGGATGGGTGCAGAAGGGAACTGTGATCCCAGCCCAAGGCCTGCTCACCACATCTACCAGCCAAATAGAGAATCCTCTATTTCCTAACCTCAAAGAGCCATGTGGTGAACAGACAATGTGGCATCTTCCCATGAGCTACACAAGTGTGTTATGTTCTATGCCCTTCCTCACCTAGGAGACTGCCTTCTCTTTGCATTCTGCAGTTTGCATTCTGTCCTAGGCAGGACAAAACAATCACTCCCTCTTTCTGTCCTCCTTTTGAAATCCAGAATCACAGTGTGAAACCTGAGTTTTGGAATGTCATACATTGATTCCAATACAGCTCTGCTTTGAGGAATGTGGCTACCCCACATGGGAGTCACTGACCTACCACATCTTCAAAAGGATAGAAAGAGGCAATTAATATGAAACTTTATTGTCAGATTAAAAACAGCTCCAAGGTAATGAATTTCATTGTGATGTTTCGTAAGTACACATACATACACATACATATGTATATCAGCACACTGAGTTTAGGCTTCTCTGCTTTCTCAGTCCCCACTAACTCATCTGGCTAGTTCTATTCTTCACCTAAACAACCCCCTTTTCTATTCATGTGACATACTCTATTATCCTCTCTTATTCCATTTGTCTTTTGTTAGACCTCTCCCTCCCCTCTCTTAGTCCTCTATATAATTTCAGGTCCTACATAACATGCACATATATACATACATCCAGATTCCACATAAGAAAGAAAACATGCACAATGAGTTCCTGGCAAGCATGAATTGTATAGAGAGCCCTGTCATTAAACAATCGAAAAAAAGAAAGAAAGAAGGAAGGAAGGAAAGAAAGAAAAGAAGAGAAAAGAGAAGAGAAGAAAACAAAAGAAAAGAAGGAAATTAAGTCAGCTTCTACCAAGAGTACTTGCTTGTTCCATCCTGAGCCTGGAAATTTACATTTCTCCCAAACTCTATTCCACATGTCCTGAACAGCTCCAGCGAGCACCATCCCCCACTCCAGTGTGCAGCTGTATTAATCAGAGTTTGTTAAAGGAATAGGAGTGATAGAATGAATTTATGTGCATGTGTATATATATCTTAATTGTTGTTAATGCATATATGCATATGTATATACATATATATTCCTAAATACAACCTGCTCCACCTGTATAAGGTTATTTATATGTATATTTTCAGAGTTGATGATTTGGTATTGGCACACTGCTGTACTCTTCCCTAGAGATGAGTATCCTCCTCTCAGTAGTCCTTAGTTACTATAGTTCTATGTCTAGGGTTTGCTACCCTGGATTTGCCCCCCATCCACTTTAGCATGTCTATCATTTGTATCTGTTCAGTACAAGTGACTTTATATATATCAAGTCTCACAACATGACTGTCTAAACATATACTAAACAAGTACAAAATGATAGGCATGCTAAAGTGGATGGGGGGCAAATCCAGGGTAATCACCCTAGACATATAAAACTATCTATCTTATATAGATATATAACTATATAACTCTCTCTCCCTCTCTAGAGCAGTGGTTCTTAACTTTCCTTATGCTGTGACCCCTTAATATAGTTCCTTGTGTAGTGGTGATACCTAACCATAAAACTATTTTTGTTGCTACTTCATAACCACAATGTTGCTACTGTTATGAACCATGTTGTAAATATCTGATATCCAGGTTATCTGATATGTGACCCATGTGAAAGGGTTGTTTGTCCCCCAAAAGAAGTCAGCATCCACAAATTGGGAACCAATGCTCCAGAGGAACAGAATGCGTAGGAAATATACATACATACATATATATATATATATATATATATATATATACACATACACACACACACACACATATATATATATATGTGTGTGTGTGTGTGTGTGTGTTGAAACATTATGAGGGGGGGGCTTACAGGCTCTCTTCCAGCAGAATGACTGGGAATCCAGCACTTCCTCAGCCCATAAGGGTGAATGTCCCAGCTGACTGTCAGTGTAAGCCAGAAATCCAAAGAAGTAGGTGCTGCTAATGCCAGTAAAGCAAGAAGACAGAGACAATGCTTTCTTTTTCCACTTTATTATACAGGCTTTATATAGCAGACGGCATGGCCCAGATTAAAGGTGCTCTTTTACCACCACAGATTCAGATTGCAAGTGATCTTCCCACTTCAGATAATTCATTAAAAACATTTGCCACAAGGGTTTTAGCTGTAGTCAAATTGACAACCAAGAATAGCCATAACAGCACCTTAAAAAATGGCAGATTGTTTTGCAACATATTCTTTTCTCTGATATAGAATAGCTGTATAACTATTAGTGGGACAGAGTGAAACAAGTATGCAATAGGCAACACTCATTTCAGGTTAATTGGCATAATCACTATCTCGACATCTGTCATTTCTTTGAACTAACAACTTTCAAAAACTATGCAATTAATTAGTGTTAATAACAAGTTCATTGTGGAATATAGGACATTACAAGCTATTACTACTATCACCATTGTTCTTAGAGCTGCCAGTAACATTATTCAGGTACAAATAATTAAAGATGGAGAGCCTGCAGATCAGAGAGAAAGATAGGAAAAGTGTTGCATATGGCTGTAATTTAATGAATGAGTCATATTTTGTAACTACTAGATTTGAACTCTAAAGTAGTGATGTTTGTTATTCATTTCAGTCTCTCTTCTCCTCTTCTCTTTCTATAGACAGAGTCTCAAGTATCTTAAACTGGCCTTGAGTTAGGGTTTTATTGCTGTGAAGAGACACCGTGACCAAAAAGCAAGTTGGAGAGGAAAGCTAAATAAATTAACTTACATTTCCAGATCATAATTCATTATTGTAGGAAGTCAGGAGAGGAATTCAAGCAGGGATGAAACCTGGAGGAAGAAGCTGAAGAAGCTGAAGCCCATGGAGGGGTGCTGCTTACTGGCTTCTTTCCCATGGATTCCTCAACCTACATTCTTACAGAACCCAGGACCACCAGCCCAAGGATGACACCACCCACAATGGGACCGCTCCTCCTCTATTGATCACTAATTGAGAAAATTGCTTACAGCTGGATCTCATGGAGGTATTTCTTCAACTGAGACTCCTTTCTCTCTGATGACTCTAGCTTGTGTCAAGTTGACGCACAAAACCATCCAGTGCAGGCCACGAACTACTCTGGAGCCAAGGATAACCTTAAATTCTTGGTCATTCTGTTTCTACTCCAAGTGCTGAGATGCTCTATGTGTGCCAGTATGCCTCACTTTCACTTACTTCAACTAGGACTACGCTGAAGTATGTGTGGACTTGGCCTGGAAATTAAAAGTTAATTAAACACAAGAATTTTGTTACCCAAAGGCAAAAGTGCTATGTCTCATGTCTACAATGGGTATCTAGGAATGACATAGTAGGTAGAACTATCATCTTGCTCATCAAAAGTCTGCTAGTGCAGACTTTATTGTTGAATAAGCAAGTAAAAGACATTTGCTGCCAAGCCTGGACCTGGGTTTCATCCTGGGATCCCACATGGCAGAAGGAAAGAATTTTTTTCCCAAAGTTGTTTTCTAGTCCTTACACATGTATCATGGAGTGCCACACACACATGTAAACACGCACATTCACAAGCATTATAAATAAGTAAATAAATGTAATTTTAAAACTCACAAAATTGTGAAAAGCAAAGCAAAAAAATCATTAAAATCTTTTTTTGTTGTTGTTGTTTAGCATGTTGCCTCTTATATGGATGAACCTCCACTTCCTAGGCTATATAAGGAAGGTGGTGATGATCTTTGTTTTTAACAGTTCTCATGAAGTTCAAATGCATAGCAATGCCATTGTAAATAGGAGTGCAAATATGCAGAGAAGCCCTGTTAGTTGCTGTGATAAGAAGCCCAGAGAACAGATATATAATCCCCAAAGAAGAAATGGAATTATACAAATCCTTCCCCTACTGTGAGTTCCCCTCAAGCAAAATTCTAGTGCACATAGTTTTATCTCTGTATACTTTGCCAGAAATAAATCCCCATGTGAGTATATGTGAGTCAGTCCTGATTGGGATAATTAAAGGAGGAGGCAGAAGAAAGGAAGAAGGGTTAAATGACTATCAAAGCAGAAGTAGAGACTAGGTTATTGAAAAGAATATGGGAAGATAACATGACTGTTAAAAATCACAGTACATACTTGAAAACCCCATTGCCTTAACATCTTGGTTACACTACACCTAATAAAATTAAAAAGTCAGTCTGTTCTGTTTAATATAAGAGCAACAAAGACTGAAAACCTTTGTAGAATCTAATAAGACAGACAAATATTCTAGTAAGATTGACTGCAAATAGCTTGGAATGCAAATAAATGAGTTATTTTCCCCATTTTATTCAGACCTATTTAACTACACACACACACACACAAACACATGTCGATGCATGTGGCATTTACTTTTCAAGTGGCAAATAATTTGAATCTATCACAATTTTTTATTTGTATTTGTTATTTTTTATGTGTGGCACATGTGGAGCTTTAAGGACAACTTGGGAGTCACTTGTTTCCTTCTACCAGATTTCTCCCAAAGTTTGAACTTTGGTTGTCTGATTGATGGCAAATGTCTTTATCTGCTTACCCACTGTGTGGGCTAATAATTAGATTCTTTATAAAACAAATGATTGTACATACAAAACCAAGAAACATTGGTTTGAAGATGTCAGGAACAAAATTTAATCTATGCTTTGAGGTGGATGTCTGAAATTTTGGGAAAGGTCTAGAAGGTTGAAGTTAATCACATGATTTTACATAGGATGACACTTCTTTTGCATTGGTTTATTTCTGTGTATGTGAACATATGTTTGCATATAAGCCACATAACATACATCGGAGGTCAGAGGACAACTTGAGGGAGTTTTTTTTCTCCTTCTGTCATATGAGTTCCCAAATTGAACTCAGTCGCAAGGCTTGGCAGCAGATGCTTTATCTCCAGAGCAATTTAAATTCAGGAAAGTTTCTGAACTTAGAAAAATGCAAACACAGAAAAATAAATTTCTTTTCCTTTTTAAAATCATATTTAACAGAGTTCTAACACACCCAGGAATGTAGCCTCCAGGGACATCTATCTACTTTTGGTCTCCATGCATTTACCTCTTCTGGACGCAGATCATTACTGAAAACCACAACTGATCAAAGTGGAGCCCAGTTCCATCTGAAGCATCCACAACACAACTACTGCACCTAAGCCTCAGGGATCCCCATGGAAGAGGCGGTGGGACAGTTCCTAGAAATGCCGTGGAAGTGTCTTAAGGATGCTGCAACAAGACCTGAACGAAAGGAGAGCGACACTGGTAGTCACATGACTGTGGGAGGGGGCGGGTTTCAAACAAAGAACTACAGGTAACTTACTAATGACAACAGCAGGAGAGATCAGTTTTTCTCCAGGGTAAAGTTCATTTTCGCCAGAGTAAAGGACACTGAATGGTTATTCAATACCAAGAAGTCAGCCCTGAAATTTGTATTCATATAAATTACACTATACAGCCTGAACGCGTGCATGTAAAACAACTAAAGAAACAGAGGCTGAGAATTTGAGAGAGAGCAAATGAGGTAGATGGGAAGGGTTGGCCATCATTATATCTTAATTTTAAAAATAAACAATTATTTACAAAGCAAAAAAAAAATCACATTTAACAAAACAAAATGAACAAAATATAGAAATCTTTCCTTGGCCTACTTGGAGAATAAGATCCAGGGAACTGCATATATATTGTGTGTGTGTGTGTGTGTGTGTGTGTGTGTGTGTGTATGAAATTTAGTGATCTATCTTACTCTTGTGAAAGTAGAAGGAATTGGTGAACATTTTCAGCATTTACCATTGTCTCACATGACTAACTTGGAAGTAAAGTCTATCAGCTGCTGACTTCAGCATATGCATAGACAATTTTGATGGTTAATTTTATGTCATCTTTTTTGAATCAGAGAATCCATAGAGAGCTGGCAAAATATTACTTCATGTGTATTTTGTATTTGGAGAGTGTTTCTGGAAGAGAGAACTGTTTGAGTCAGTAAACTGAATAATGAAAACAGACCTTTTCTCTATGAGTTAGCACTATCGAATCTATAGAACACAGTTGTGGAAGAAGGATGAATTTGTTCTTTGCTTGAGCTGGGATATCCATCCTCACTTATCGTAGATAGCAGAAGTCTAGGATCTCAGGTATTTTGACTCAGACCTGGACCTTCATGTTTGGATTACACCTAATTCATAAATTGTCTTAAAACTGTATTTTGATGGCATGTTACAGCATTTACTGGCTCCTGTAATTTTACAGTCCAATACCTCATGCATTCCTACATCTTTGCATATCTTGACGTTTGATTGTCTGAGAAACTCTAATATACATATCATAGAAATTTGTGGTTGAAGAAATATTGCTCACTTAATAAAAGGTATCAATATTTGTGTCTTAGAAATATCTCAAAAAAAGTGAATTGAGAGTGAGATCTGTCTAAATTTTGGGGACACGATTTATAGTTGACAATTCAGTGCCAGAACATGAGTTAAGATTGAAATAGTAACTAATAGTTAGAAATTGGTAGCAAATGAAGGATAGTTTTTTGAATTAATGCTTGATAAGTATCACTCACATGAAAAGCCCACTTAGACCCATTCTCGTGGATCCTGGTTCTAATGAGGGTTACTCAAGAGTTATTTTATTAAAATGTATGGAGTTTTAGGATGTCTCTAGAATGATCAAAATTATATATAATTCCATTTTGTGGATAAGAATTTCCTGTGATAGTAAAAATATATTCTTAGTGCAATTAAAACTAAAAATTAAAAATGCTACCATGCCTAGTTTTAATTCTGGGTTGCAAAATTGATGGCAGGGAACTCTAGTATAAAATAAGATGGCATAACCACACTCTGCCCCATCTCTGCTACTTACTACAGACATAACATGTATAATCTGCTTAGGAAATTGAAAGCAAATAGTAGAAAATTGAAGAGGAAAACTAGAAATGAAAATACTGAAAATTGGTGGTAAGTCTGTCATTTTTACCTCTAATACAGTCTCCATCTCTGAGCACACTATGGCCCAGAACTGAAGCTGGACTTCAGAAACCTTGTTCTTATTTAGAAAGCAGTAAACTAAATGAGAAAGAAAAAAAACGTGGAGAGAAAGTGGAGAAATTTACCATTTCATTGTTTTTCTTATTCTTTTTTCTTCTTACCACTTTAGGAAGATAATGTCACAGTGGTAATGGTGGTGCCAATGACAGTTATGGTAGAAGAGCTGCAGGCATCTAAATTCTGAGAGAACCATCACTCATTCTAAAGGGGCACCATAGTCACTGGAATCTAATAAATTGAGAAAAATATGATACAGGTGAAATTAGAGAAAATACTTGTTTTTAAATACATGCAAGATTTGAAAGTAAGAATTATAGCACTGCCTTGTTTAGTTTTAAATGGGATAAGAGAAACAGACAGGCAGCCTAGTAAGTTTTTATATTCTTCTAAAGTGGAAATCTAATAGTTCTCAAGAAATTGAAAAATTAAATAAGTATGTTAATTACTAAAGAAAAGAAGCTAATCTAAAGCATATAATCAAAACTGTGATTGATAAATTAGCATGCATTGCTAATGTTTAAATGACCCTAGAGGGGAAAAGAAGAGTAAAAAGATGAAAAAACTAACAACAAAAAATCCAGATAAAACAAATGATACATTAGAAAACAGATCTGTCTACAGTTACATTAAATGCAAATAATTTGAACACCAATTAAAATATAAAACTTGTCAGAATAAGCTTAAACATCCACAGGACCCAATTACATAACAAACTCACTTGAAATATAATGACATAACTACATGGAAAGTAAAAGCATGAAAAAATCTATCATCCATCATTAACCAAATGAAAGTTCAAGATGATAAATGAATATCATACATATTTGAATTTTTAAACAAAGAAAAATTTCAAAGGGTAAAGAGGCTATTACAAAATGTAGAAAGGTTAATTTGCCAAGGAGAAATACGATAGAGCTAACATGGCAATAGAAATTTGAATACAGAATCAAAACCAGACAGAAAATGAAAAATTGACAAATTGTATGTGTAAATGAGGGTTTTAAATTCTCCTCTCCAGGGTTGGTAGAACTGAAAGACA
>JAJTUV010004827.1:0-13435 GCA_021653895.1 Mastomys natalensis
CTTTGGGAAAATTTTTAAAAAGTAAAAGGGGAGAGGTGGGTTGGAACTTTTTGAGGGGAAAAACCCCACGGGGGAAAAACGAGTTTTAAAAATCCCTTATTTACCAAAACCCAATAATTTGGGGTAGAGGGTTTCTGATTTTTTAAGGTTTTTAATTTTATTAATTTTTTTTTTGGTTTAAGGTTTTTTTTCGTTTAAATTTTTATTTTGTGGTTTTTTTTTTTAAATTAAATTTTTTTTCTTTGAAATAGTACAGAATATCCCAAACAAAGGGGCTGGGATGAAAGTGGGATTTTGGTTCTTTGCCAAGAAGTTCTGATGTTTCTTTGAATTAAATGGGTTTTTTTTTTTTTTTTTTTTTGCTTTAAAATTAAGTTAAATTTTTTCCCCTTTTTCATTTGGGGTTTTTTTTTTTTTTTTTTTCCCCGAAACCCTTTTGGTAAGTCACTTTTCTTTCCAAAAATTTTAATCAAAAAATTTAAGAAAAATCTTAAAAAAATTTAAAATTCCTGGTTGATGGAAAAAAAAATTTTTTGTTAAAAAAAAGTTTAAAAATTATTTTAAAAAAAATAAAAAAAAAACTGCAAAAATTTTTAGGGGAAAAGGGTTTTTGTTTTCTTTGGGTAAAGTTTTAAAAAAATAGAAAGGTTTTTTGGGGCAAAAAAACCCCTTTTCAAAAGAGTTAGGAAGGGAAAAATAAAGAAAAAAAAAGAAGGGGAAAAAGGGGGGGGGGAAAAAACCATTTCAAATTATTATATTCCCCCAACCCTTTTTCCCAAAAAGCCTTTTCCCCGGGGGTTTTTTTTTTTTGGGGGTTGTTTTTGTTTTGAAAAATTTTTCAAAAAATTTTTGGGTGTGGTTTTGATCACTTGGTTTATTTTCCCAAAAAAAGGGGGGGAAAAAAAAACAAACCCAATTAAAAAAAAAGTTTTTGATTAAAAAAAAGAAAAAAGAAAAAAATAGGGGTGAGGTTTTTTTTTTTTTCCGTGAAATTGTGGGGCAAACCCCGCTGGGGCAAAGTTGGTAGTTTTGTTCCTTTGGAATGGAAAAAAAACATTTGTTAACCCTTTAAATGGAATGGGGAAAAGGGAAAAAGAAAAGGAAGCGAGGCAAAAACCACAAGAAACAGGTGGAATTTTGTTTGGGGAAAGCCCGAGGGGGTACCACTCACAAGGAGAGCCACACTAGAATGAGAGAATTGAGCAGGTTTCAGTGTGATGGGACATCAAGTGATGACGGTAACAAGAGTAGATGTGCCTTCCACACCTACTCAGACCAGCAGTCACAGCAAGCCTGCAAATGCTAGAGAGAACTGGAAGGTAGGCTAGGGTCATATGCTGGGGCATTCTCAGCAAGAAACTTATTTGATTTGCTGAGACCAGAAGTGATCCTTTAGCTATCAGACTAATACAAAATACAGCCAGGGGTGAGATAAAGTATATTCATTTCAACTAGGAGAAATGATTGAGTTCATAATGTCTTTCATTTATTATGAATATGAATATCTCTTAATATTTATATTTGTATTTACTTTTGTACTTTGTTTTGTTTTTTCTCGTTGTCTTGACCAAATGGGTTTACCAGAGCATCTTTCTCTTCACCTGTTCTGTGGTATTTTCTATATGACTTCTCATCCCCATGAACACATTCTTTCCTTCTGATTCAAACTTCATCCTCTTTTTCCTTTTTCATTTCTTCTTCATGCTATGACTAATTATTAATACTTTAACCACTAAAAGCTTGGAGACTTCACCCCCACCCCAATTATTACTCTAGTGATTTATTCCTAAACTGCACTAGGGACATAAGCAATGTGAACAACGTTTATATAGAAATTGGCCCTGGCTCTACTGGCAACTCATTTGAGTGCTACTGCAGTTGACCTCCTTTCAGTATTGGTAGGGAACATGAGCTAGTGTGAAACCACATAGGACAAAATATGTGAATGGGGAAAAATAGAAACTGTAGAAAACATCCATTCACATAGAAGTATAAAACCCAACAAAGAAACAAAGAGTATTAGAAAAGCCATACAGTATCTCACAAAAGCTGAGAAGACACCAAAGATATGAGGCAACTTAAATGTTTCAGGAAAACAATTCAGAGTCTTACTTCTAAACAGATCAATGAACACAAAAGGACATAAACAAAGACAAGTAGTAGCAAAGTTAATCCAGGAAATTCAGAAAAAGATGAAGAAAGGGTTAGCAGTTTGGAAACTCAGAACCACAGAGGGTAAATTCCATAAGGAAATGGAAACCCCAACAGATATCCAAACAAAAATAGAAAAAAAAATAGGAAAAAATACTGAGATCCAAACTAAGAATCTATGGGGTAGAATAAGAAGCTTAGATAAATTAAAAAACCATAGACAACTTACTTGTTGAAATTATAGCAGAAAAATTTTCAAACCTAGAGGCAGAAATAGGCATACAAACAAGAGGCATTTAGAACCATTTTACAACAAAATGTGAAAAATACAAAGCAAGTAAAACAATATCAAAAGTCTTACGGGAAAATAATCAAACTGACCTTACATAAATACATGAGAATAATGTCAAGCCTTAGTCAGCAACTGTAAACCCCAGGGAAGCCTGGAGCGATAGGTTTCAATCATAAAAGTAAATGGCTCCAGCCACGATGCTATAGCCAGCAAAGCTGTCTTGTAAAATTATGCCTAAATTAAGGACAATTTCAAATGAAACAAGTTCAAATTAATACAATCAACAACAGCCAAGCCAATGTTACACAAAATATACCTAAAGGAATGCTATACACCAAGGAAGGGGAAAGTATCATTTATGAGAGCACAGGAGGGAATAGACTTAAGACATGAGTAGATGAAGAAAGAAAAGATAAGATATAATTCATCATATCCCATATGGGAAGCCAGAAAACTTTCAACACTCACAGATAAGAAAGCAAATAAGCACACTTTTAACCAGAGAAATTACCAAAAAGCTACAGCCTTTATCAAATGCCTTCAATCATTACTCTAAAAGCAGTTACCTCTACCATCATTTAAATCATAAAACACAAGGACAGGCTGATTGGATAAAAAAAAAACAAAAAATACATTTCCTGGCAAACACAGCAACGAATGATAGTCAATGGACGGATATCAACCTGTAAAGGAGAGGAATGAGAACAACTGAGATCACATTACAGTTTTCTTTCTTTAACTGAGATAGAACATTCTAACAGGAAGCAACTTGGGGAAAAGAAAAAAGAAAAAAAAGATTTATTTAGCTTATACTTCCAAGTTATAGTCTATCCTTGGGGCAAAAACTGAAGGCAGGACACCCAATTTAAAAACCAGGGAGGAAAAACTTAAGAGCCCAAAAGAAAGGGATCCACAAAACCCCCCCAAAAGGGAAAAATTTTCCCTTGGGACCCAGGACTCCCCAACCATTAAAAGGAATTCCACCCCCCTGGCTAAAAAGTTGGGGTACCAACTCCCCCCAATTTAAAACCCGGGGAGGGGACCCCAGGATAACTTTCCCAAAATAGGATAATTAGGGTTTTCCGGGTCTGAACTTGGGCCCAATTTCGTTAAAAGCCTTACTCCCGGGGTAACAACAGGGGTTGGGGACCACAGGATAAAGACAGCTAACTTAAGGCGAAACAACCAAAAATAAAGAAAAACACTCACAAGAAAGGGGAAGGTATGCTAAAACCCCAATGGCAAAAGAAAAACAAGAACATAACAACAAAACCCAAAAATTTTTTTCCTCAAGAAAAATTTACAAAAGCATCCTGAATTCCCCCAACATAAAAAAAAATTCAGATTAAAATTCTTCCATAGTGATGCCTTTGAAGGTAACCCCTTTAAGAAAGGGGGGGCCGGGGAAAAGGGCAGGGTTTTAAAGGGTTAAAAATTTTGTTCAAGAAAAATAACCAAAAGGGGAAAGGAATTAAAAAAAATTCTTGGAATAAAAATGGAAGAAAAAATAAAAATTAAAAAGAAAACGGATAGAAAACCCAAAAGGGGTCGGAGTCATGGGCGCACCCAAAATTAAAAAGATGAAGGAGAAATCTGTAGAAAATCCCAAAAGAAAACATTGCACTTGTCAAAGTGCGCCCTAACCCAAAACACCAGGGAATCCAAGGACAAAATGAGAGCCAAACTAAATAAAAAAGTTGAGAAAGGAAAAGTTAACAAGGGGAAAATATTTTCAACAAAAGTTAAAAGAAAACTTTCTAAACCTTAAAAAAGTTATAAACCCCCAGCCCAAATAGACTTTGTCAGAAAAAGAAACCCCCCCATAAAAATTTCAAAAACCAAATGCCAAAACAAAGGAAAATATTAAAAGCATAAGGGAAATAAGGTCAAACTGAAAAAACAAACTAAGTAAAATTCTTTTCTGGTGATTTAGGGGGTATTTTTTTTGGGGCAAAGGCCGTAATTAACAAATTTTTTAAAGTGATCAAAGGGGAAACGGAAAACATTAAGGACTACATAAAATAAAGGTAAAAATTCTCAGGAAAAAATTGGTTTGAACACGTGTGGGGGCCAAATTCAAAAAAAAATTTAAAAATTTTTAAAAGGGGTGGGATTTTTAGCATTGTCTCCCTGGTAAGGGCTTTTAACATTCTTGTCAGGGCGGTTTCGGGTTGTGGGGAAGGGGGGAATGTTAAATTCCTAAAACCCAGGAAGGGAAACCCTTTTGGGGGTTGGGGAGGGCCTTAGAACATCAGGGACAGACCACCCTTGCTCCTAACCACAAGTCTTTGTAAAACCCCATTCCTGCCCTCAGTTTAAAAATAATTGTTCTCCCCAATCAATTTGTTCCCCTAAAGGCGGGGCCCCCTTTAAACTGTATAAAAGTTATGAACGAGGGTTGGGGGCCACCTTTCCCTTTTGGGATCGGGGTGGCCCCAGCTTTCTGACAAAAATTTTCTCTTCATTTTGCGGGATTCTTTTGGTTCACTCGGGAGTCTCGAAACAAGGCTTGCAATAGAGTCTTAAGTTTGAATATTTTGACATAGTATGGGGACTTGAATATACTTATTTTTAAAATATCACCCAATTCCCCCATTTAACACTTGTTCAAGATAAAGAAAGGGGTTGACTTTTTAAAAGAAATCGGGGGATTTTAGTGAAACGGGAATTTAAGGCAAAGAAAATGGGAAACATCCAAAAGCGGTATTTTAGATAAAAAAACGGGCCTCAGTAAACAAAAATAAAAAAAATTTCCCATTGGTTTGTGGAAAAATTTAAAAAATAAAAAAAAACCACGGGAAACATTCAAAATACTTGGCACTTATTTAAATAAAAATAACAGCCTATACTCACAAAACCCCGGGGGATACAATAAAACGTTCTTAGAAAAGTGTGGGTGTTACATTTAAAATTTCAAAGATCCAAAAACCCAAAGACACGATCAATCCCCAAAAGCCTTTACAATAACACAACAAAAAAGCTGAACAAAATGCAATATAAGAAGAATAATTTAAAAGGACAAAATACAAAGAAATGGAAATAGAGAAAGGGCAAAAGAGGGAGAGAGAGAGAGAAAAGGGGAGAGAGAAAAAGAGAGAGAGGGGAGGGGAGGAGAAGGAGGGGGAGAGAGGAGAAAGGAGAGGAGAGGAGAAGAGAATAGGAAAAGAAGGAACCTGGAATTTAGTTTTCCAAAAACGAAAGTTGCAAGCCCCTAGAAGAAAAAAGAAAGAAGACATCTTTTAGAAGTATAGAAGAAGGGATGCTACAACGATTTTAAATGAAATCAACTGAATCAATGGGGAACATTAAGATCTTTTACTACACAAAACCCGGAAAATTGGGGAAAACTTAAATTACCAAAACAATCAAGAGAGAAAAAATAACTGAAGCAGAAAATAGAGATAAGCATTGTTTAAAAAGAAAAAATTTGCTAAAAATTTTTAAAACCCTAAAAATTAATTTCACTCACAAATTCTACCAAAACCTTAAAGATTTTTTATTTACCAATACCTCCAAACCCTCCAAAAAGTAAAAAAGGGGGGTTGCAGTCAAAATATGTATGAAACCAGCATTTTCTGTAAAAAAACTAGATAAATAACATAAAGGAATTTTTGATAATAAAAAAAAAGTTATCAAAAAAAATTTTCAAATTGATTCAATGAGACTTTAAAAAACTGTGAAAATTTCCCAAAGTTGGTTACATCCAGAGATGCAAAGTTGATTCAAATAACAATTTCAATGAATACTAAATAGGCTTAAATCAGGACATATATATCTCTGATCTGGGTGTGAACAAGCACTTGACACGTTCAATGCCCTTTGTGATAAAACCCCGAAACATTAAGGATACAAAAACATCCCAAACAAATAAATACTAGGGGGCTTCGGGCAGAATCTGACATTAAGCTAGAACAAAGAAATTTCAGGCAAAATCTAAATTTTAACTAGAAAAAAAAATGGCTTCGGGCTAAAAAATGACTTGGATAGGAGGGGGAAGTAGGTCAATATTTTGGTCTTTTCCTGATAAGCCCTTAAAAACAGTGTCAAGGGAGTGATCACAGGCTTTGTTGCCTTGCTTGTTCTTTGACTTTTTGTGTTTATCGTTTTGCTTGCCTTTGGCTACATGCATCATTGTATTGCAGTTCCTAAATCAGAATTGACCTTCATACGATGAACTAAAATGGTATAAAAGCAAAAAGTGCACATATCCACAATTGTGCCCAGATATAACATATACATTGCACACAAAAAGAAAAAAAAAAAAAAAATAGAAAAGAAAAGCCCTCTTTGGGAAAACGTTTTCTTTTGGGGCTTTTTTGTTTTTTTGTTTTCCAAAGTAGAAGAAACAGATTTCTGATTTAAAGGGGATATTTGTTGTTTCGAAAGCTAAAAAAGGTTAACAAACCAAAAAAGTTCACAAAATACTTAAAGCAAAACATATGTCAGACCCAGGGCTTATTTCAGGGTAATAAATTTTGCACAGGGGCCCGAGCCTGGGTATCCAAAATTTTTTTCCATAAATTGCACCACAGGGAAGCTTTAGCCGGGCAGAATTTAAAAAATTTGGCCTTTTAAAGTGCCATCTAGAACACGGTTGGGAACTCCTCCCGGTTTAAAGCATTTTCTCCCCGGGATTTGTATATATTATCTGAACCAAAAGAACATGTACAAGTCTATTCCCAAAGATTAAACTGAATGACCTAATACCAAGTAAAAATAAAAAGGGGGGGGGGGGCTTGTTTTAATTCACTACACCATACTCCAGTGACCCAATGACAGGATTTGTCTTTCAAACAAACTTATGGTGCAAAAACTGCTTGACTGTTAAAATTTTGACAAAACCAAAGGGCCTGTCGGGCTCTTGGGTTGGCGCTTGTGATGGTATAACAAAATCCCAGAGGGGGGTAATTTAGAAAAAAATTAAATTATTGTTTACAGTTCTGGGGCTGAAATCCAGACACTGTGATTTGGTGTGGGAGAGCCACTTCTGCACACACCGGGAGAAGGAAGAAAAAACAAGGGCAAATCACTGAAAATAAAAATGAAAAATTATGGATGTCTGGTATCAGTAAATGATCAGTTTTTCCTCTGGCAATAGGGGACCAAAAAGGGGGATGATTTGCTGCGACATTATGAAGATGGAGAAGGGATTTGGAAGAAAATTTTCTAATGAAAAAACGCCAACACAATTGTGACGGATAGGTTCCATGGGGAAGGGTAGGGATTTAGCATTTCTCAAGAACAAAGAGGGTTTTTTGAAGTTGACAGGGGATAAGAACTGTCACTTGGCTTTTGGGTAGCAAGGTTGCAGAAGCAATCCAAAAAACGTTAGGCAATGAACAAAAAAAGATTGTGGTTGAAAAGAAGGGCCTTTTATGGCTCAATACTTAGTCACCCGGGGTGACACTACTTAAAGGGTAGGGGGTAGGCCTTTTGGAAAAAAAAAAATGTCACGGAGGTGGGCTTTATTTTTCAAAAACCCAAACCCTGTACTTTTCTACTGAATGGGATCCAGATATGAATCTCCACCCTTCTCCGCACCATGTCGCCTGCATGCCACCACCTCCCCGCCATGAGACAATGGATCAAACTTTGAAAAAGTAAGCAAATCCCATTAAATGCTTTTTTTTTGAAGGTTGTGGGCAGGGGATCTTTTGACAAAAAAGAACGCGACTAAGACAAGAGAAAAAAGGGAAAATTTCTTGATTCATCAATGAGGGGTATTCGGTTAAAAATATGTTTCTAAGTGCTAGCATGATATTGGAAATTTAAATTGTTCCTCCTAAAGCTTTTTGTTAGAAAAAAAGAAGAAAATTATCTATTGGGAAAAAAAAGGAAAGGGAAAACCGTGGGGGGGGGGGAAAGGGGTACAGGTAGGGGAGGGGACAGGAGCGGAGATGGAAACAAGAGATACACACAGAGAGACACAGAAAGAAAAACCCGAAAGAACACCCACAGAGAACATACAGGGGGGGACAAGAAAAAAAAAAAGCAACGAGGAAAAAGCCCCCTGATGAGCGAAATCAAATGTAAGGGAAAAAGTTCTTCTTGTTGCTGTCTTCATTTTTGGTAATGGGACGACATAATTTGAAAAAAAAAAAATTTGGATACATGGCTTTACTTAAATTTTTTTTTGTTCTTTTGACAAAATTTTTAATAATTTACCGTATAAAATAATTCCCCATTTATTCCCATTTAATTAAAAAAACAGGCTGTCTTTTGCCAATATTTAAAAATATCTTTAAGCCCATGTACTTTACCCTTTTTAAAAAAACATTAGCAACAAAATTTTTTTACAACCTTGACTTCTTAAAAAAATAAATTTTTTCGTATTTAGATTGTATCCAATTTTTCAAATTAAAAAAATTTATTTTATTATGTATTTTGATTTTTTTAATAGTAGCGTATTTTTCTATTTTTTTCTTTTTCTTTTTCTTTCTTTTTTTTTTTTTTTTTCTTTTTTTTTTTCTTTTAATATTAATTTTTCTTGGAATTTTTTCCAAAAGTTTTTTCGACTATTTTTTTTTTTTGCTTGTGGGGTGTTTTTGCATATTTTTTTTTTTTAATT
This sequence comes from Mastomys natalensis, assembly GCA_021653895.1. Lineage (NCBI taxonomy): Eukaryota > Metazoa > Chordata > Mammalia > Rodentia > Muridae > Mastomys > Mastomys natalensis. The sequence continues at coordinate 9,012 of JAJTUV010004827.1, forward strand.
CTTTCTTTTTTCTCCCTTTTATCTCATGAAAAACCCCTATCAATTTTTTACGCTTTCTGTCGTTTTCAAATCCCTTTGCAAACTACTTGCCCCAGCTGTTTTTCCCAGCTGCTTCCCCAGCAGTTTCAGAATGTCTGGGTTTAAATGAGGGGCCTTTTGATCCATTTTAAAAATTGGGACTTATGGAGGTAAAATAAACTGCCACTTCCTTCCTTTTTGATCAATACTTTTTCTTGGGTTGGGTTGGGTTTTTTTCTTTTTTTAACAAATTACTTTTGTTACAGTTATTTGACAAACCCCACATTATGCTATGCATTTGGCGTTTTCCTCCCACTTCTACCCCCTCCCACTACAAAACCCCCACCGCTACCAGAGCTTTTCCCCCGTCCATCGCTTGGGGTTTTTTTTTGCCCATTTAGTTTAATAGGGGCATTTGTGGCAATTGAATTGTAACTATCTTTTGCAGTCGGGGGGGACCATCTTGGGGGAAAACTTCTCCATGAATCATCGAGCAAAAAACCAAAAGTGCGGTTAGGGGCCCCCGAGGGCCTCGGGGATTGACAAGCCCACCTTGGGGAATCCAGATCAGGATCACAGCAACTGGCATTTTTTATTACACTACTAAGCTTTTTAGGGGATACATCTCACAGCACTCTCCACTTCTGGTCTGTGTTCTTTTTGTGTTTCTCTTCTCCCAAAATTTAAATGACCCTTTTTGGTGTCGTAAATTTTTGTTTTTGGGTTTACCAAGAAACTACCCTTCTTGTCACCACCCCCAAATCCATGAGGCCCCATTCACCTACCCTGAGGAAAAAAAAGGGTTCTTCAAGCTGAAAATATCATGTACCTATAGCATAAATATAGGAATTTAAAAGACAGATGGATTTATATCCATTTGCCAAATTTCATTTACTTCCCTGTGGCCTACAGATCTCTTTAGCTGTGAGATTTTTTGATCATGTTTTTAATACTAGGGTTTATTTTCCCGTTCCCTAAGCAACAGACCCAAAAACCAAACAGAGAACGTTGGTTACCTAAAAAAAAGTTCCTCTATGTACAAGTAACCACTTTGCCAGACAGGTTGGTCTCATAGACGTAGGGTTCACAGCTGGGGCGAATCAAATCTTCTCCCCAAACATCTTTCCCAAAAAGGCTTTTGGATTATAAAAATCTCTGCAAGGAGAAAGTCCCTTTCCCGTTCCCCTAGAGAGAAATGCAAAAACATTGTGCACTAAAATTGTGATGTCTTTGGGATTTGTCCCATTATAAAATTTGGTGGGAAAAATAAGAGGAAAAACAAAACCTGTATTGTTTTAGGGGCATCTGGGTTACCCCACCAAATGACTCATAAGGGAGTATCCCCTTGGGCTTTTTTTTTTTTTTTTTAATAATTTTAGGCTTTTGGGAACAACATTTCTAGCCTGAAAGGATTCCATTAACCTGACCCGTAATTGTTCCCGTTTGAAAGAACTACAGGGATAAGTGGGAGGACCCAGGAAAAAAGGTCTTGGGCAGGCCCAAATCGGGCCCGTCAAGGAGATCCCAAGGTGACACTATATTAGACTATGGTCCCAAAAAAGGACCTTTCAGACGCCCTCCAGAAGACCCAACAAAGCGAAAAGGGCAGAGCAGATATTTGCACCCACCATGACCGAAGGCGACCCCTGTGGGGAAAAATTTGGGGAAACTGAAAAGTGAGGGAAGGCAACCGTAAAAGGGCCGCATTCAAATTTAAACTGGGCCCCGAGATCTCCAAAAACTGAACCACCAAAAACCATATTCACCACTAATATGAGGCCCCCAAAATTATATAGCAAGGATCTGGGCTGTGTTCAATCAGAATGATGCACCAACCCCCAATAGACTAGAGGCCCCAGGGGTTTGAGGTCAATGGGGTTGGGGGGGGGAAGGGTGAGACAGCGGGTGGGTTGGAGGTTGAGATGTGGACAGTTTTGGGGGGGACGGGGTAAAACTGGAGTGTTTTTTAAAATAAATTTTTAAATTTAAAAAATTTTTTTTTTTTAAAAATTAATTTTTTTTTAATATTTTTTTTTTTTTTTTTTTTTTTTTTTTTTTTTTTTTTTTTTTTTTTTTTTTTTTTTTTTTTTTTTTTTTTTTTTTTTTTTTTTTTTTTTTTTTTTTTTTTTTTTTTTTTTTTTTTTTTTTTTTTTTTTTTTTTTTTTTTTTTTTTTTTTTTTTTTTTTTTTTTTTTTTTTTTTTTTTTTTTTTTTTTTTTTTTTTTTTTTTTTTTTTTTTTTTTTTTTTTTTTTTTTTTTTTTTTTTTTTTTTTTTTTTTTTTAAAAAAAAAAAAAAAAAAAAAAAAAAAAAAAAAAAAAAAAAAAAAAAAAAAAAAAAAAAAAAAAAAAAAAAAAAAAAAAAAAAAAAAAAAAAAAAAAAAAAAAAAAAAAAAAAAAAAAAAAAAAAAAAAAAAAAAAAAAAAAAAAAAAAAAAAAAAAAAAAAAAAAAAAAAAAAAAAAAAAAAAAAAAAAAAAAAAAAAAAAAAAAAAAAAAAAAAAAAAAATTGTCCCAAAAAAATTCCCTTAAAGTATTTTTCAAAAATTTTTTTTTTTTTTTTTTTTAAATTTTTTTTTTCCCTTTTTTTCCCCTTGGGTTTTTTAGTTTTAAAATTTTTTCCCTTTTTTTTTTTTTTTTAAAAAAAACTAATCTCCCCCCCTTTTTTTTTTTTTTTTGCCTTTACTTTTTTAACTCGGGGGTTATTTTAAATAGAACTTTTTCTTGCTAGTGCAAATTATTTCGTCAGTGGGGCAATTTTAAAATAAAACATAGGCCAAGTATATCTCTACCCGCTAACAAAACAAAAAAATGCCAAAATTCCTTTTTACATTTGGAAGAGAGAATAAAGTAAACAGGCTCCTGTAGCGTACTGAACAGAGAAAAAACTGATACAGTCAAAATGAGGGGGAAAACATTCCCCATGTAAAGACTGATTAGCATTACCACTGTGACGGACTCATGCACCCGGTGACCTAATTTGCTGTGTACAGAGTATGACCTTGACTTTTGCATGCAAAAAGCTGTGGCCAAAAAAGCTCCATCCCGGCCCCACCTTAGAAACTTTTGCCCATGTACTTCCTCAACTGCTATACCCCACTTTCTTCTCCTTTCTTTTTTTAAAACAATTTTTTATTGAGCATTAGATCTGTTGTCAGTCTTGTTTGTGATTTTCCTTAATATTTTCCTTTTTTTGGAATCGTTTGGGGAAAATTCTCGCTTAGTTTTCAAGCACATTTTTTAACCCCTTTTATTAAATTTTTAAAAAAATTAAAGTGCATTAAGATTTTCTAAGATTAAAAATTTGTTCTTTATTTCTACCACTCACTTAGCATAATTTCCATTTTTGAATATTAGAAAAATTTTTTCCTCATGTTCTTTACATTATAAATGTAATTGCAAATTTTTTTTAAAATTTCTTTTTAGGAGATTAAATCTTAACTTTCTTGGCTCTAATTTTTATTTTGGTGGGTTACGGGGTTTCAGTAAAGTTCATTTTATATTTAGTTACTAAAGATATGTGAAATAATAACTCGGAACTTTTTTCTTGTATGTTTTATGGTTTCGTTCCTGGGGGTTACTAATAGAAAGATTGTGGGGGAATTTGCAATGCATATTTCATTTCTTTTTTTTTTTTTTTTTTTGTAAATGTATAAAAAAAAGGGCTTCTTCATGATAATTTCATATATGAGTATCATGGATTTGTTCATATTTCTAGCCCGTTATCCTCTCTTTTTCCCTTTACCACACACAAAATCTTTCCCCCCCAAAAAATGTTTTGTTCTCTCTCCTCTCTTTTCTTTTTCTCCTCTCTCCTCTCTTTTCTCTCTCCTCTGTCTCTCTGTATTGTCGTCGTCTGTGTGGTTTGGGGGAAAATGTATTTTAGCCATCAATTGACACAAACTTTGAGCCACCCTTAAAAAAAGGAACCACAACTAAGAATTGCCTTTTTCAGATTTGGGATGGGCCAGTTGGAGGCATTTTCTTAAATTCTATCAGTATGGGGGGATCCGCCTAGGCCCATCACTAATCAAGTAACTTTGGGTTTTAAAAAAAACAAAAAAAAAATCTTTGGGTATTTGCCACAGACCTTTAAAATCAGCACTCAGGGGGGCAGAAAAAGTGGATCTCTAAATTCTCAGCACTTGGTCTACATAAAAGAGTTCCAAGATAGCCCCAAACTATTAGTGAGATGCGTCTCAGAAAAAAAAGAGGGGAAGGGGGGTTCTGAGAAAGCCAGGGAAAAGCCAAAAGCACCATCCCCAGTCACCTTGATTTAGTTTCTGACTCTCATTTCCTCAGTGGTTTTTTTCTGGGATGTGGTGGATGATAACCCCTACTAAAAAAAAACCCTTTCTTTCCCCAAGTTGCTTTTGGGCATAATGAAAAATCCCCAGCAACAGGGAAGCAAA
>JAJTUV010004828.1:0-14551 GCA_021653895.1 Mastomys natalensis
GAAACAATAAAGAAGTCTGGTGAAATCTTAACCAAAAATTTGAGTGTAAAACTCCTATACTTTGTCAAACTCTGTAACTAGCAGAGAATTCCTGATTCTTATATCTGCTATGAAGACTGCCTCAGGCCCAAGCCCAACTCCAGAGCATGCTAGAGCAGGAAGACATGCAAATGAGGCTTCTCTGTGCCTATGAAAACCAGCCCTGCCCTTACCCTGCAGCTCTGGCAGGAGAGCCCAGCCCTGATCAGCACTAAACACAGACCACTCACCATGTACTTCAGGCTCTGCTGGGTTTTCCTGGTCCTTATTTTAAAAGGTAATTTATAGAAATAAGATTCAGTACACATGAGAAATAGAAAAAATGTTTTTTTCTTGTTTAGTTTTATTAGTGACAGTTTTCTGACAGCATTCTTGTTTACAGGTGTCCAGTGTGAGGTGCAGCTGGTGGAGTCTGGGGGAGGCTTAGTGCAGCCTGGAGGTCCCTGAAACTCTCCTGTGAAGCCTCTGGATTCACTTTCAGTAAGCTACTGCATGGCTGGGTTCGCCAGGCTCCAGAAAGGGTCTAGAATGGGTTGCAAACCATTAGTGTGGTGGTAACACCTACTATCCAGACACCGTGAAAGGCCGATTCACCATCTCAAGAGACAATGCAAAGAACATGCTATACCTGCAAATGAGCAATCTGAAGTCTGAGGACACGGCCATGTATTACTGTGCAAGAACACAGTGAGTGAATGTTACTGGAGGCTCAAACACAAACCTCCTGCAGGACACTCGAGAACCAGCAGGGGGCGATGAAAGCACACAGAGATCTAACTAAAGAGCATTCTTCTTCCTTCAGAAAGTCTGAGGGAACAGAAGCCTGGACTCCTCTGTTCTGGGCTTCCTCTATAAAAGTATTCCCCTCTACAAGTATAGTGTGTATTAATTCTGAATTTGTACAAGTTTTTATGCATCTTTTTTTTCCAGTGTTATATGTGTTGGCTGTTTTGCATTTTTTATTATATTTCTCTCTTTAACCTGTGTCTTTCTGTGTTAATCTCTGACTTTCTCTTCCTCTCTCACACAATCTCTCTCCTTGGCTTCCTCTCCTTTTGTCTTCTTATTCTCATGTCTCTCCATGTTCGTGTTTTAGTGTAGTAATTTCTTGTGTATGTGTGTATGGTAGTGTTGTGGTGTGTTTGTGTGTGTGTGAGTGTGTGTACATGTTGAGATAAGATGTCATTCTTCAACCTACAACTAACATTTCAAATAAAGTTCATTACTGGGCTTGGATCTTACTATCTTGCTAGACTTGTTGGCCAGTGACTCCCAATACCCACACTGTCTCCACATTCAGGCATGAGATTACGGTTTGCTACCAATCCTCCTGCTTTTTTAATTATGGTGTGGTAGGAATTTGAAGCAGATGCATATCCACAGACCCATTATAGATGACTTTTAATGTAGGATAAACTCATGACTTGAACACAATGCAAAGCAATGCACAGGGCAGACATGATTGTGTGTGGGACCAGGACTAGATCCTGAAGAAGCAAAGAACCTTGAGATTATGGAACCTGAGACACACAGCAGAGACTTAGTAAGGTTCCCAGGTTAGAGCACTGTGTGAGATTCAAGTTAGAGCCAAAATGAAAACCAGGCAGGGCCAGTCACCTATGACCCAGATGAAATTCAGTCTCTCCATCATCCTCACACAAACCATGTGCAGCAACCCAGTGCTGACCCAGCTGTGGTGCTAGTAATAAAGTGTGTGTGAGGCAACAGCACTGAGACATGAGCCAATGCAGCTTGTGACACTCACTGAGCTTCAGTTACCTGCAAACTGCTCCTAACCCACTAAGTGAGTAACATCTCTTTTCTTTTTATTGCTTTCTCTATCTACTTATGATGCTTTAATTTCCATAGTTCACCTTAAATTTAATAGTCCAAATGATTTTTGGTTAACATATTAATACTTTTTTTTTTTCTTCAAGGTTCTAATTATCTTTTTATTTTTCACTGTCCCAGAAAAGGATGCTTGGCTCACTCTGAGTGGGATTCTTCATCTGAAGCTCAAAGAAGTTGATGTGGTACCTAGAAACTGGGACATTTTCTTGATGGCATTTGGGATCATATAAATTATGACACTATAAAAAGAGGACGTGGTATTGTAAGCCAGGAATGATGATTGTTCAATCAAAGCATGATGCCACATGGGATTTGATTATGTTGAGTCATTTGTCATGAAACTGTGTTGCCTGTATTGATAGCAGAGCTGTTGCTACAACACATTGGTGTGCTATGAGTTCTGGAAAAATGAAGGAGAGGGTTCTGTATTTTGCAGTTCACATAGCAAACAAGTGGAAGAAGCACAGTCATCAATGATTTGACTTATGCTTCTCTGCCATCATTAGATCTATTCACATGAGTGAGGACAAACTGAGAAGGTTTGCGCATGACATCATGCCTAACGTTCTCATACAGAACTAGATCATGATTGACAGGGTTCCCTGAAAACTGTGAGTCCACAGGCTGATGCCTGTGACTGACAATGTCTCTTATTTCATCTCAGTTTCACACACCTTGATGATTATTCAGCACATCAATTATTCAGTTTGGGACTCTCATCACAAAAGCCATAGAATATGAGTTGGAAGTCAAGTTTCACAGTGAACAGCCCTGATGAGTGGACTTCAGTTCAGTTCAGCCATGGAAGAAATCAAGCATGGACAATGATGCTCTCCTCTGATCCTTATGTAGGAAGGAACCTCACTGCTTTGCTGGGATGAGGACTTGTGCATGATGACCAGGACATTCTTCATCTGTAAGAACACTTCTGTCACTTGTGGCTCTCAACAGAAAGTGGTGGCCACTGCTTCAGATTAATTAAGCTTTGGAAAAACAGTTTAAAGAATCAGAAGTCCCTCATTAGAGATTTCTACTCATTCTTTCTATCATGACCAAAATTGATGAATCTGATTATTGACTCCCTCTCCTTAGAAAAGTCTCCTAATTGGTAGAATTATATTAATCCCAAGTCTGAAGCTCTGATATTCTTCTTGTTTCCCTTTGACAGTCACAAACAATAAACCTATGTCTCACAGCTGAGATAAGCACGTTCATTAATGGGATCCTTGCTTCTGACAATTCAACCAATTTGTGCATAGTTCTGTGGTTATTCTTATGTGTTCTAATTTTCCTGTCAACATTGCTGTGATTTTCATGTTTCCAACTGTAGGAAGTTAATTCTTTGTTGTATGTCTTACACATACGCCCTGTTATCTGTAGAACTTTTCAGGAGTAAAACTGACAATGATTTTGGTCATGAACTCGGAGTTAGTAAATCAGCAAACCACATGATACACGTTAAAAATTTTGGGAAAAACATTCTGTTGTGAAATGCAGTCTTTCTGTGACGTATTAGTTGACATCATACTGAAGGATAAACCTGTGTGAAGGTTCATAGCCTGAAATATCAGATCTGAAACCATGTACCCTAAATGCAACATGGTGGCATGTAGAGAATAAAGCTTAATTCCAAGGCACACTCATCCAAAGTTGAGTTCACAGTGATCTCCAAAGAATCCAGGTGCGTAGTCCCAGAATTCCCAGGAGCATCCTGAAAGCAACACCATATAGTCAAGGCTGGGATTCACATCTATCAATGTCCAACTCACAGTTCACACCAGAATACTCTAGAGAACAGACACAAATGTACCTTCTCATCTCACTGAGTCACACTGCCTCATTCATTCAGGGATCAGAACACATTCATCCACTTCCAAGACACAATACCTCCCTTGATATCCAAGCACAGAAGCAGGAGTAGCCACTGATGCCATCCAGGCCCACAGTCCCGTTGTGGCAAAAGCTGGAAGCACAGTCATCGTGACCTGTGTCACAGAGCCATTCAGCATATCTTGCAAGGCTGATGCAGGCAGGGTGTTCAAGGTCTTTATGGCAGGTGACATGTTTGCAGGACTTCCCTCCACCAGAACTAGCAGCAGTTTCACAGGTCAAGCCACTGTTCCCAGGAGAACAATGGCACAGGAAATCCCTTAGCTTGGGTATTCACACAGGTGGCAATTCCTTGGCAGAGAATGGAGAATCAAGGGTCTTTTTGATCTTCAGTCTTTGTACAAATTATTGCCTATGTCTAAGCAATAACTATTGAGGAAAAACTAGTGCACAAAATTGTATTGCAAGAATTTAAGAAATACTGGTATTGTTTTTACTGCAAAAAATCTTGGCACTTAAGTCACAGTCAGACTTTATACATCTCTCCCACTGAGACCAGTCAAGAAAGCCCAGTTAGGGGAACAGGATGAACAGACAGGAAACTTGGTGCCTGACCATTGGTGTTCTGTTCAGGAAGTTGTCTTCTATCTAATGAGTTCAAGGCAATTCCCTACCTTCTCTTCTATTAGATTTAGTGCACACAGTGTTCTGTTGAGGTCTTTGATACACTTAAACTTGGGTTTTGTGCAGAGTAAGAAATACAGATTCATTTGCATTCTTCCACATTCAGACATCCAGTTAGACCTGCACCATTTGTTGAAGATATATTTTTTCTCCATTGAATGGGTTTTGGCTTTTTATCAAAAAAAAAAATCAAGTTTCTGTTGGTTTGTGGGTCTCTTACAAGAGCTTCAATTTAATTGCATTGTTAAACCTATCTCTATATTGATTCCGTTGCAGTTTTTATCACTATTGTCTGTAGCAGATCTTGAGACCAGGCATGGTGATACCTCAAGAAATTCTCTTATTGTACTAGAATATTTTCGCTATGCTAGGTTTTTTGATTTTCCATATGACATTAAGTATTTCACTTTCAAAGTTGGTACAAAATTGTATTGGAATTTTGATGGGAGTTGCAATAAATATGTAGATTGCTATTGGTAAAATCCTCATCTTTACTATGTCAATCCTAACAATCCATGATCATTGAGTGATTTTTCCATCTTTGGAATCTTCTTCAAATCTCTTTCTTCAGATACTTGAAGTTTTTGTAATACAATTCTTTCACTTACTTTGTTAGAGTTATGCCAAGGTATTTCATAGTATTTTTGGCTATTTAGAAGGGGGTTTAACCCTGATTTCTTGCTCAGACCATTTATTGTTTGTATAAAGGAGGCCTCTAATCTTTTAGAGTTAATTTTGGATCAGGCCAATTCGCCAAAGGAGTTTATCAGCTGTAGGAGTTCTCTGTTAGAGATCTTTAGGGTCTCTAATGTATATTATCATATCATCTTGGAATACCAATATTTGATTTTTTTTTCCTATTTGTATTCATTTGGTCACTTTAATTCTTGTATTGTTCTGACTAGAAATTCAATTACTATACTGAATAGATAGGGAAAGAATGGATAACTTGTCTTGTCCATGATTTTAGTAGAATTGCTTTAAGTTTCTCTCCATTTAATTTGATGTTACCTATTAATTTATTGTATACTTCCTTCATTGTGTTTATGTGTATAAATTGTATCCCTGATCTCTCCAACACTTTTACATGAGCAATGATGAATTTTGTAAGTTTTTTTGGATTTTGATGACACATTGGATTTTTCCTTTCAGTTTGTTCTATGGTTCATTATGTTGATGGATTTTCAAATATTAATCATGCCTGCATCCCTGGGATAAGCCTACTTCATCTTGAAGGATGATGTTTTTGATGTGATCTTGTATCATGTATCATAAGAGAAATTTGGCTTGAAATTCTTCTTTCTTCTTGGTCTTTGCTTTAGGTTTCAGGACTGATTGTGCCATCATAGATTGAATTTGGGAAGTTTTTTTTTATGTTTTATAATTGGTATGAATACTTTGAAGAGTATTGATATTAGCTTTTCTTTGAAAGTCTGATATAATTATATGTGAAAAACCATTTGGCCCTGAGCTATTTGTTTTTGTTGGGAGACTTTTAATGATTGCTTCTATTTTCTAATAGGTTATAGGACTGTTTAGATTGTTTATCAAACCTTGGTTTAACTTTGGTAAGTGGAACTTATCAAGAAAATCATCCATTTCATTTAGATTTGATGGAGTATGGGCTTTTGAAATAGGATGCAATGACTGTGGATTTCCTTACTTTTGGTTCTTACTTCCCCATTTTCTTTTCTGATACTGTTAATTTGAATCTTGTGTCCCTGCCTCTTAGCTTAGTAAAAGGTTTGTCTATCTTGTTGATTTTCTCAAAACAACAGCCCTAATTTTGTTAAATCTTTCATTGTTCTTTTATTTTCTTTTTTGTAACTTATTTGTTTCATTCCCCAATTTCTTAAGTTCCTGCCATCTACTCCTGTTGTTTGTGTTACTTCGTTATAATCTAGAGCTTTCAGATGACTGTTAAGGTTGTAATATAGGATCTTTCCAGTTTCTTCATGAAGATGCTTAGTGCTCTGAACTTTCCTCTTAGCACTACTTTCATTATAATTCATAAGTTTGGGTATGCTGTGCCTTCATTTTCATAGAATTCCATAAAGAGTTTAATTTCATTCCTTGTCTATTCTTTGACCCAGTCATTGAGTAGAAAGGTTCTCAGCTTCCATGAGTTTGTAGGCTTTCTGTTGTTTCTGTTGTTTTTAAATTCTAGCTTTAAATCCACAGTGATCTGATAAGATGTAAGGAGTTATGTCACTCATCTTGTATTTGTTGAGACTTGTTTTGTGACTGAGTATATGGTCAGTTTTGGAGAAGATTCCATGAGATGCTGAGAAGTAGGTGTATGCTCTTGTCTTGCATGGAAATGTTCTATAGATATATGTTAGGTCTATTGGATTCATAACCTCTGTTAATTTCATTATTTCTCTTAACTTCTTGATTTAACTTCTTTCTCCATGAACTGTCTGTTGGTGAAAATGGGATGTTGATATCTCCCATTATTATTTTAATTTAAATTATTTCATTTATTTAGATTCCAGTCATTGTCCCCCTCAGTCTCCCCTCCAATTGAGGTTCAGTGTATGATTTAAGCTTTATTAATGTTTCTGTTAAGAATGTGGGTACCCTTGGCTTTAGATCATAGATATTCAGAATTAAGACAGCTCTTCTTCAAGTTTTCCTTGGATGGCTATAAAGTGTCCTTCCCCACCTCTTTTGATTACTTTTGGCTGAAAGTCTGGTTTTTTAGATACTAGAATGGCTATTCCAGCTTGTTTCTTGGGTCCATTTGCTTGGAAATCTTTTCTAGCACTTTACTCTTAGGTTGTGTCTAACATTGTTGCTGAAGTATGTTTTTTTTACATAGAGGAATGATGGATCCTATATATGTATCCACTCATTTAATCTGTGTCTTTTTATTTGGGAATTGAGGCAATGATGTTGAGAGATATGAATGACCACAGTTTGTTAGTCTCTGTTATTTTGATGTTGATGATGATTGTGTGTATGTATGTATGTGTGTGTGTGTCTGTGTGTGTGTGCGTGCTTGCGCATGCGAGAGATTCTCTTCTTTGGGTTTTACTAGTGTGACATTATTTATTTCTTGTGTAATGCTGGATATAGTTAGCCTATTTGGATTTGACTTTTCCTTCTATTATCCAATATAGGACTGGATTAGGTAAAAGATATTGTTGAAAATTGGCTTTGTCACAAAATATTTTAGTTTATCAATCAATGTTTATTGAAAGTTTGGATAGGTATAGTAGTCTGAAATAACATCTGAAGACTCTTAGGATCTGCAAGACATCAGCCTAAAGTCTTTTAGAGTGTATTGAAAAGTTATTGCAATTTTGAAAGGTCTGCCTTTATACTTTACTTTGTATTTTTCTCTTGCAGCTTTTAATATTCATTTTTTCTTCTATACATATAGGATATTGATTTTTCTTTTGTCAAAAGTATTTTATTCTGGTACAATATATGGGGTGTTCTGAAAGCCTCTTGTACATTTATAAGAATCATTTTCTTTAGGTTAGTGAAATTTTCTTCTATGATTTTGTTGAAGATGTTTTCTGGGCCTTTGAGCTGGGAATTTTCTCCTTCTATGTCAATTATTCTTCAGTTTCATCTTTTCATACTGTCCCAAATTTCCTGGATTTTTTTTTTTGTGTGTGTCATCAATTTTTTAGATTTCTCATTTTCTTTGACCCATAGTATCAATTTCTTGTCTCCTATTGTTTATTCATTTGATTCTTGTGTTTTAATCCAGCATTACATCATTTGTATTCTATTGGTGATGCTTGTCTGTATTTCTTGTTCTCTTTCCTAAGTTTTACACCTCTAGAATTGCCTCAGTTTGTGTTTTCTTTATAGTTCCTATTTCCATTTTCAGTTCCTGGCAGTTTTATTCATTTTTTTTTCACATATTTGAATGTTTTTAAGTGCATTTTTTACAGGATATATTCATTTCCTCTTTAAAATACTCTCTAATATTTATAAAATGGGGTTTAAGGGCATTTTTGTACTCTGTCTTAGAATGCCCAGGGCTTGCTGTTGCAATATAGCTGGGCTCTAGGGGTGGCTCTTTTCACTGCCTTCTTACATGTCTGTTAGCCATCTGGATTTCTGTGGTTCTGGCTGAAAGATCCTGATGCCACCATGACACCCCAGAAAGTCAGAGAGCCATGTAATAGACAATGGAACTGACTGGACAGCACACAGCTTACTTATGCCTGCTGTTACCCAGGACATACCTGACTGGCAAGGGGTTTGTGGGAGAGAATTTGAAGATGGGTATTCCTGCGGACCACCCTCAAGGTCACAAGGAAACAAGCATCCTACCAGCTCCTCAATATGGCAGGGCAAACCCAGAGCCAGGCAATAGAGATTAGGTGACCATACACACAACTTATACTGCTACTGTGCCCTAGGTAGGACCAGACTGTTTTAAAGGAAATTCCAATATGATTGTTCCCTTGGGCTCCTCAAAGGCTTCCATGGAGAAGCAGGATGCTTTTTGGTCCTATAAGTCTCTAAAATGTAACTTTTATTCACCTGATATAATTGTTGACTTGTAGGCTTACTGCTGAATAAGCTCAGAACTGCTAGTTCTTCAGAACTCTGGCTAGCTGATTGAAATCAGCTGTTAGGGCTGAAAAGATTCTAAGGTGAGTGATCCACATGGCTTCTCAGATTCTCACTGAATTGATCTGCTTGGCCTCATGCCAGCTATGGAAGTCTATTCTCATTTTCTGGCTCCTTCTTATCTCTGTCTTCAACTGACTATGCTGAACTACACCAAACTACATGAACTCATGAACCAAATTAACTCCATCACACTGTATCACAGCACTGATTCCAAACTGACTGCCTTTCACTCTACTTACACTGCACTTGAATGGGTTATTTTCTATCTCTTCTTTGAGAGTTCAGCATATCCTATTTCTGATTTATTATATCAAGTTTTTCTCTGACTATATTACTGTTAAAGAGAAGTCGCTTTCAAATATAGCTGCTTCCCTCTAGAAGCTAGTATTACCTTCATTGCTTGGGATTAAATGTGTGTACTAAGGGAATGTCTGTATCCAGTCAGATCACATAGACCTAAGTCTTTGAGTGTAAACCCTTGCAAGGGAAGCAAACATGTTGGTTTAAAATTTTTTTCTATAATCCTATTTTTTATCTACTGATGTGATAAACACCATGTTCAAAAGCAACATGGGAAGGAAAAGGTCTTCTTGACTCCTATAGACCCACACGGAGGAAATCAGGACATGAAATCAGAGGAAGAACTTGACAGTGGGAACAGAATCCAAAGCCATGAATGAAATCTGCTTACTTGCTTGCTCTCAAGAGTTGTTCCACTGCTTTCTAATATAAAACAGGAATACATGCACATGGATGCCACGTCAAAATCTGCCTCAGATTTCATACATCAGTCATTAATCAAGAAAATGTCCTTACATAACTGCTTGCAAACCAATTTGATGGACTCATTTTTTTCTACTGAGGTTCCTGGTTCCTCATGATCGTAGTTTGTATTATATTGATAAAAATCTAACCACCACACAAATGAACAGCCTGGTAGTGTCATTGTGACAATGACCCATGAACTGAGTGTCCATGTGTTCACTACCCATAAGAAAAGAAATGATTGAACAAACACTTAATAAGGATCCACCTCTGAAATAGAAAAGAACTGTAAATGAGGTGTGGTTTTAGTGTGAACTCAAGCCCTTTGCAAATGAATTTTTCCTAGTAACTGCATTCTATAGAAATTTAAGGAATAGAGAAACACAAGAAGCATTTAAGTACAGCATAGAAAGATAGATTATCTCTGAAGTAACTAAATACAGAAATAGCTGAAGAAGTGCCCTTATACCAAGCTACAAAATGTAAGACATGTGCATTTTTTTTCTGTGACATTCTTTCCCAAATTTTTGTGAGCACAATGAAAATATCAGACAAAGCCAAGATGAGACATACTGGGAATGGTGGCTGAAAAATTTTCTCCTAACACTCAGAGTGTCATGAAAAAGGAAACAAAGCACTTAACAGTAGATGAAAATCACAACATGCACAGATAGCTTTCTGCATAATGTTGAGACCTCCCTGCACCACTGCCACTCACATTATAAAGATTATGCATTTGAAATGAGAAACACAGAATGTAAGGTCTCCAATGCTAAGTAATAGATCCACATTCTCTGAGTCCCAGCAAACAGATCACTACAGCTCTTTACTTCTCTTCCCTGGTGTTTCCATTACCAAGGTATGGAGAGAAGCTCTACAATCTCTTGTTGTCTGTGGTGATCAACACCTCAAGACACAAGGTTCCCATGTTCATGCCTGCTTATGCTCCACTTTGTGTCATCATTCAGTAATCTCTGGGATACTTTTTACTTCAGTTAACATAACAATCAACCTGGTGTCATGCTACTGATTTTTATGACTGTTATGAATAGCTAAACTTCCTTTCACACAACAACACATAGACTTAGAAACATGATTTTTATGTCCTATCAGCTAAAACAAGAGACAAATAGAGATATATAAATGTACATTGATACAAAGAGACTGACATAAATCAAGAGGTACAAAGAGTAGTTCCCAGCTACAGTGTCCCCGAATAGGAGGGCTAAGACACTCAGCCTATGACACAGGACCTATATCAGGCTCTTGGGTCTACTCTTAGATAAACATTTGAAAGCAAATAGACTAAATGCTTGTGAACTGCTTCCTTACAAGTTATTTCTTGAAAACTGATGAGAATAAGATCTCCACACAAAGTGCTTTTTATAATAGTTGATTGCCCCATGTAAAAAACTAGTATAAATACATACATTGAAAATAATTTAGTGACTATTCACTGAGAAATAACTCAGCAGGTTTTGTGCACATTATTGAATAATTATTATTACTTCTCTTTTTTTGTATACTAAAACAAGGCAAATAATATTTATTTATCCTACTGTTATCTATGGTTCTCAATTTATGTGTGGATGACATGAAAATCAGTTGCAATATAAGGCTATTTACTGTCTGTGATTTTGCTTCTGTATTCTCAAACCAGTGATGAAGGAGATGCTAATAATGCTTTTCTGAAGGGACTAATGATGTTAGCATTTCTTCTAGGCTCCACCCCACAGTTATCTGTCAACAGCCAGGTATGCCTGACTCATTATAAAAGGGGCTGTTTTCCCCTCCTCAATCTCTTACTCTCTTGCTCTTATGCTTTCTTAACCTCTTCTCTCTTTGTCTCTCCTCTCCCCGTTCCTCCCTTCCCTCCCTCTATCCAAGTGTTCATGGCCGCCCTCTACTCTATTCCTCTCTCTCTCTCTCTCTCTTGCTGTTGTGTTGTGTGTGTGTGTCTTGTCTGTCGTGTCTGTCTGTCTGTCTGTCTTAATACCCCCTTAACTTCTCTCTCTATGCCTTAAATAAACTCTATTCTTTACTATACCCATCTTGACATCTTGTGGCTGGTACCTTAAGGGAAAGGATGTCTCAGGACCAACCTCCCACACCATACCTCACACTACCAAACATATTCCTGGTTTCCTTTTTCATTTTTTTTATAAAACACAACAAATGAAATACAAATATTCAAAAAAGAAAGAAAAAGAAAATGAAAAAAGAAAAAAGTAAAAAACAAGAAAAAGCATCTCTAATCATAAAGATTCCCATTTCCATCCTAATTCCTCAACTGCAATTGACGTTTGATACACCATTGCATAGAAGATAAGGTATCCTGTTCTACTTGCACTGCATGAAGAAGGATTCACTTATTGTAAACATCTGTACCACCACCACCACCACCCCCTTTTTTTTTTTGACTTCCAAGGCATGCACAATCAAACTTGTGTTTACATTGAATTGGAAATCCAAACAGTTCCAGGGAAAATGTTCTGAGTTTTGAGCTGCAAGTCCTCTAAAGGAACAAAACAAAACAAAGGCAATCACAGGCACATGGAGAGGAAAATGAAAGCCTTGCCCTGTGCTTCATTTTATCCCCTCAGGATCCTCCCTCAATGCAAAGCAACCCTTAGATTCAGGATAAAGGCCCAGGCCTAGCTAAGAAGCCTCATCTCCTCCTCACTAGAGCCTCCATCAGAGCATGGCTGTCCTGGTGCTGCTCCTCTGTCTGGTGACATTTCCAGGCTGTAAGTGTTTCAGAAGTTTTAGGAGAGGGACCCAGGCATGTATTTATGGGATGTATGACTGAGGATGATATTGTTTGTCCCCAGGTGCCCTGTCACAAGAGCAGCTGAAGGAGTCAGGTCCTGACCTGGTGCAGCCCTCACAGACCCTGTCTCTCACCTGCACTGTCTCTGGGTTCTCATTAAGCAGCTATGGTGTACATTGGTTTCGCAAGCCTCCAAGAAAGGGCCTGGAGTGGTTAGGGAGTATGGTCTGGTGGAGGCATATACTATAGTTCAGTTCTCAGTTCCCGACTGAGCATCAGCAGCGACACCTACAAGAGCCAAGTTTTCTTTAAAATGAGCAGTCTGCAAAGTGAAGACACGGCCATGTACTACTGTGCCAGATACACAGTGAAAGAAGTCCAGTAGGACCTGAACAAAACTTTCCTACAGGAACGTCATGACCAGCAGGGGCGCCGAGGACCAACAAGGACTGCCCAGTATCTCTTTACATCTAGAAGCTCTGGCCTATGCTCTATGAGCATGGGTTTTAATGTTAGAGATGTGAATTCTTCTTGGAGCCATGGAAATTCTCTAGAGCTGCTCTTCACTGTCATATTCCATTAATTAAACGTCTTGTTTGTTCACACACTAGAAGAATGTTTAAACGGTTCTATAACAGTATATAATGAGAACAAATAATTGAGATATTTATCAAGAAATACTCAGTGGAGTACTGTAGTAGTGAGGACAGCCAGCGAGATTTGTAATGTATTATTTCTCTTATGACTGCTGTTCTAGTAACATTTCTACTGTTTACTAAAATGATGTCTGAGATCAACTGTATTCATCTTCTCTAACTTGAAGTTTTCAAACACATGTCCACAATTTAATGTGATGACATGGTTACCATTCTGAATGCTAACTCATAAGATCTACTCTCCATATGTGAAGAACATAATATTGTCTTATTAATGTGGCCACATCAATACATATATGAAATATTGAAATAACCTTCTCATCTAACTCATTAGTCTTATTAGTCTACACTGTTCAAGTTATGATCAGCCTATTCTAATTTTATGCTACCTCAGATCAGGTTTGTGTTCCACTTGGATCTGGTTTTCTCTGATAAAGTGTCCTCCAGGCGCATCCAGCTTGATGTGTATGTAGGCTCTTATGAACAGACTGCAGCAAACATGAGAGGGAAAGTGATGACTGTTCCTCCAGGTGCTGTAGAAACAGCTCAGTGGTTATGAGCGCATACTACTCTAGGAGGGGATCCAGGTTCAGTTCCTGACCCCTACAATGAGGATCTCATAAGCACTTGTAAGTCCAGAAGACTCAGTATATTTGGCCTCCATGCACACTGCACTGCCCACATGGGCCTATATACACATAATTAAAAATATAACATTTTATCAAAATTGTTCATTCATTGCTAGGAAGTAGCCCAAGGAAGAGTTCTTTTGTCATATATATGAGTAGTATATTGAATTGTTAATATATCAAAAACAGAGTCCTCATTTTGATTAATAAATATTGTTCTAGATAACAATATTTACTAGTATAAATAAGGAGATTGGCTCACCAGATCAGTCTTCTTTTCTGGTCAATAACAAGGTATTACTATCCCTTCTCTGAGATATGGGTTCACAGGGTAACACATAGATGAAGCAACAGAGAACTGAGAGGTGATGCCCTCAAGGGTTCTGCCCTGCAAACTTTGCTTGGGCTACTTTAGCTTGACCAATGCATGTGGGCAAAATAAATTGCATAGACCTAATATCTCTAATCTACAGAAAACTATGTAAGTAAATCCAAAATTTCAATTGCCTATAAGTGATGCTATGACAGCCATTTATTAAAATATTAAAAACGAGTATTATTAAGTATGAAGATACTGTTCCCTGTTATGGGAAAAAGGTTCTGCTACAACATTGGGAAATAGTTTGGAGGAAACTGAGAACATTACACATACAAGTTGGGTCATGTGACCCAGAAATCACAGATAAGTAGACAAGGAAACTGCCACTTTCATTTAAAATAGATTTTTT
>JAJTUV010004829.1:0-14590 GCA_021653895.1 Mastomys natalensis
CAACATCAAACTAAATGGAGAGAAACTTGAAACAATCCCACTAAAATCAGGCACTAGACAAGGCCGCCCACTCTCTCCCTAACTATTTAATATAGTACTGGAAGTCCTAGTCAGAGCAATTAGACAACAAAAGGAAGTAAAAATGATACAAATAGGAAAGGAAGAAGTCAAAATATCACTATTTGCAGATGATATGATAGCATATTTAAGTTACCCCCAAAACTTTTACCAGAGAACTCCATTTGATTATTTCTACTGAGCCTAATGTTTTCCTAAGCCAATTCTTACAAAGTCCAGTATGACCAGTGTGTGACATAACCCTTGAATACAACTGTGACAAGCTTTAGTACTTGCAGTTTTCATCAATATTAATTTTATTTCGTGTGAATTGTTTCTGATGAGCCAAAATTTTCCCTCAGGAAAAGTGCCCTTAGGGTCAGACTTCTAGGGTGAAGACTTGAGAATATTATGAAAAGGAAAACAGTCCTTGAAGTGAATAATGTGAATAAAAATTATGATTCAAGATCTCCTATTTGAAAAACTGGCTTGTGAAAATGTGGAGTCCCAGTGTTTTTGAGAGCTGGTTTTTATTTTTATAAACACAGGGATTAGTCAAGATTTCTGTAAAAGTAGATTCTGATTCTGTGAGCTCCATCAGGGCCTGAGACTGAATTACTACCCTGTCCCCACATAGTTCTGATCCAGCCATCTTTCCTGCTTTGTGGCCAAGAGTTGGGGTGCTTCAGTACTACACTCAAGCTCACTGCAATCATCTAGTCTTAAGAACACTATTTCCCTCAGATTTGGTTTTATTAATTCATAAAAGGCAATGATAATATTATTTACCTAAGGACTTACTCCCAGGCACAAGACCTACCCAGCAAAGGGCCTAGTGCCTAGTGAGTGGTAAATGGCCACTCCTATGTTGCAGGTTCAGGGAGTGCTGTGCCGTGGAATTAGCTATTCAGTGTAGTCCTTGACCAGCAGCTTCAAGAATCTTGGTTTAAATAAGTGAAGTTGGACCTCACTTTTCACTACTACATATGGACCTGTAGCTTAACAAGAGCCTGAGAAAATTTCTGTGCTCATTACAATGGGGACATGCTGGCACCGAAGGCCAGGAAAGGGTTCAGAAGGCAAGTCTTCAAAGACATGGAGCAGTAGGCTGTAGAAAGACCCATCTACCAAAATGATATGGAATCTTTTCTGTAGAACTTTGAAGTTCATCCTCACTACCCACCACTTCCCAGCCTTCATCTCCATTTAGTCATTGCTATTAATCATAGACAGATGCTCTTTCCAGTTGAGCCTTGCTTAATCTTCAATATCTTTATCAATAACAACTCCAAGCAAGGCACTATAGCTGGGTCTAAGTTGATGGAAATGATAGCTTGTCATTGCTGCAAGAGGCTATCAAGAGCAGACTAAGGACTTAAGTGGGAAGAATGTGAGACAAACCCAGTGAACAGAAGAGAGCTCTATGCCTGGTTACTTGGTAAATATTCATTGCTATTTCTAATAATCAGAACCACATTTTCACCAGGCAAAGAGTACATGAGAACACTTACAATAATGAATTAACAGAAAGGTAGTTAAAAGCCCATTCTATTTATTTATTTATTTATTTATTTATTTATTTATTTATTTATTTATTGTGTGTGTGTGTGTGTGTGTGTGTGTGTGTGTGTGTGTGTGTGTGTAAGAAATGAAGAGAATCGAAAGCATTTTTAGAAGTTTTCACATGGCAAAATGAAGGCGTTGGCAATCCCATGTCTTCTCTCATCTCTCATTTAGGAATGGATGGACCATGAACTCCTGAACTGGATTGATAGGAACAGGCAGAATATGGGCCCTTGGGTGGCTTGATGCCAGCTACAAACTCCAGAGCAGAGTGGATGAGCTCTTAGACAGGTCTCTGTCTTCTTGCCTCCCAAGGTCTACTTGCAAATGAGAGAGTGAGCATGTTTCTTGTTCAAATGCTGTCCTGCCATCCCACCTTGCTGGCCAATCATCTTGATAAAGGAGTAAGAGGACTAAAGTAGAACTCTCAGGCATAAACCAAAATCAGTGAGATCAGCCAAGTCCAAGGGTTCAGAGTTGAGAAAGGTTTCTTTGAACTAGATGGCCTGAGACAACTTTTCCAACGTGAGCATTAGACTGCTGGGCACCAGTGGACTGTTGGCCCTGTTTGCTGGCCATTGTGCTGCACCAGGATACCCTGAGCTCCAAGGGAGCCAGCACTGGCTTTGAAAGCATGCACTTTGCTTCCAAGAGCTCAGCCTCACTCAGTGATTTAGACTAGGCTGCTACAGCAAGCCCAGGAATCAGGGTCTATGAGGTTTAAAACTTCTGATCAAAAATATTCAGAATCCATTGCTTTGTTGCTGTTAAAATCAGGATCTATGCCCATCCTAACCACCTGCTGCTGCCTGCCATAGTCATGGATGTCAGGCAAGTAGCTTTTAGTCAGCCCCCATTAGAGAATCAGCCTGAGAAAGGGACTGGTAATAATGACTTATAGTAAGCCAGTGAGTAGATCTTGATCTTGAGTTAGATCCCCCAACCCCCAAATGGTAGAAGAGAGAGATCATTCCAACAAGTTGTCCTCTGACCTCTACATTTTTAATATGTTGAATGCATGCATGCCCGCACACACACACTACACACACACACACAGACACACACATACCATAAATAAATATGTTAATAAATATAAAAATAATGATAAACCATGAAACTTAGTGTTATGTGTAACTCTCTGTTTCTTCTTGGAAGGACAACCCAAGATATGAAAGGGGAACCAGAGTTCAGAGCTTCAACATGTGGGGTTGAGACAGAAATCCCATTTAATACCACTGTGCACACCATTTCCCAGTGGGGGACTGTCCTTGACATCGCTTTATTTGTCTGGCTTATGCAATCCCATCATTAATTCACTTTCAAAGTGTGATATCAACAGTCTTGGCATAAAGACATCTCTTAAATAATAAAGGCTTTGGTTCCACTGGGCTTCTTTGAAATGGCAGCTCTTTTAAGATGATTAAAAGTCTCCACTGGGTTTATTATTAATGAATAAGGTTTTATACTTATGCATATGAGCCCTTCTTTAGACAAAGATTTTCAATTCTGTTCCAAGT
Organism: Mastomys natalensis; assembly: GCA_021653895.1. Taxonomy (NCBI): domain Eukaryota; kingdom Metazoa; phylum Chordata; class Mammalia; order Rodentia; family Muridae; genus Mastomys; species Mastomys natalensis. Next base: position 3,138 of record JAJTUV010004829.1, read on the forward strand.
GAGACATGGGGCACACATATGAACTTCCTGTATAAGGAAAGTCCAAACTACTTCATGCCAGGCTACGTGCCCATTACAGGCTATAATTTAAAATGCAAATTATTTTGATCTTTTATTTAAAAAATTTTGAAAAAGAAACAGCAAAAAAATGGTGCCGCCTTCTACTCAGCAGTGTTATTTTACTAACATTGTCTTCTATTTTCTATTCCCTATGCTCTAATGTCAGGGCCTTACTGAGGCTGCCTCTCCAAATCCCCAGGCACAGTGAGCAGCTCATCGCACTGCTTTTCAAATGGGAAACAATCCATGAGAGTCCATCACCCAAGTCTCTCCTTTTGGGCTTTTGCCCCTGTGAATACTACCTACCCCTCTCACACATTTGGGGGCACATACCAGAAAACTGGGACAGTTCCTGTGCCCCAGAACCTTGTGGACTCGTGTGTTGGTGTCTATGGAAGGAAAATGCAGGTCATCCTGATTAATAATTCTTAGATTGGGACTACCTGGAATCATCTGGGAAGAGAAAGCTCAGCTAACGACTTTCTTCAATCAGATTAGATTTTCCTGGCCATGTCAGGAAAATATTGCTTTATTGATTATTGATGTTGGAGGACCCAGCCCACTCTGGGTCCACACTATCCCAAGGCAGGTGGGACTGGGCTGTGAAAGAAAGCTAGCTGAGCCGCTAAGCGACATTTCTTCCATGGTTTTTCTTTGAGTTCCTTCTTGGCTTCCTATCCTGGCTTCTCTCAAGGTAGATTATGATCTGAAAGTATAAGTCAAATAAACACTTTCCTCTCCAGATTGCTTTTGGTCAGAGTATTTTCTCACAGCAGCGAAGAAGCAGACTAGAGCATAGGTCTTTTCCACAGTGACCTCCCATCCCTCTGGCTCCAGGCTGACAATGACATTTCCCACTTTGCCCCTGCAACGTGGCTTATCCTTTTTCCTCAAGATCCCTCTTCTTCTCAGCTATGATTCTCTCCTTAATAACTTCACGTTTTCTCAGATCATACTTTATACTATTTTTAAATGTTATTTGGTTCTAAACACCTTCTTACCAGATGAAAGCGGCACCCCTTCAGTCGGTTCATTGTCGTTATCCTAGGGAGCTCCTGTTACCCTCTGTTTCTCCACAGCCTTTACTGATTCTGTAAGTATGCCCTGCTCCCCAGTATAATGGTCTGCCTCAGACCTGCTGAGGCCACTGGACAATATTTTGACATCTGACGGTTCTAGCATTTGACATATTTGGGGACCACTGGCCTCCAGGTTGACCACCGACTTCTGAAGCTCCTTGTGACTGTTGCTGCTTCTAAAGATTTGGGATTTTCTTTAATTTCATCTCTAGGGAGGATGGCAGAGATGTTGCTACCCCACACTCTTGGGACATTCCTCAGCAACTACTGAAAATGACCTGCTTTTATGATGGTGGTTGGCAAAGAAATATTTTCCTTCCTTCTTCTCAAACAATTCATTTGCCTGGCTTTGTTTCTTCTGTGCCACTGTGAGAGGGTAAAATGATCTATTTCCCCTGACTGTGGTCTCTCCACTTCCCTTTCTCCGTTAGGAGGATTTAGTCACCATCCTTGACACAAAGAAGACTCAGCATCGTGGTGCAGATTTATGAGGGCCAAAGTGACTGCTCCCATGGGTTCTTCCCACAGGTAAGAAGATGCTTGGCTTTGGCTTCTCTTAAGCTTTGCATTCCAGAAAGAAAAGATTTGGCATGGTTTCCCCAATGCCTAATCTGTGCCACCGAAACTGTGATGATTTCCACTCGTAGAACTCCTCTCCTCATCTAGATGTTTCTGCTCCCTGCTCTCCTCTGTTCTCAGCATTGCCCTTGCTTTCTTTGTAACATCTCATCTGAAATAGATGCAGGTTCAAGCCATAATCAACTCAACTGCATAATGTAGAAGAGAAGGAGGAACAGGAGAGGGTAATTCAGTCAGTTAATGATGAACAGCTTTTGACTGAATTGTGAACTGAGTAGGAAGACTAGGTCATTCTGGATAACAGTATGTCCAGTTTTGAAGTATGGAATTTGTAGGAAATTTCTCAAGCCCCTTTCTCCATATGCTGCTACAGAACCAGGGCCCTAGATGATAGCTGCTCCTAATCACCTGTTCTAACCAATTTCTGCAGCAAACTATACACTCTTGAGGAAATGTGCCCACAGACCTCTGCCACTTCTTTGCATTAACTACTACTGTAGTGTAGGTCAAGGCATAAGGGAAAAATGATCACCATGAGCATCACTCAACACAAAGCTCAGAGGTATTGGTGCAGAAATGTATCCATAAGGCTGAATATATCCAACTCCGTGTAAGCCCTACACTAGCTCCTATACCTACTCAGCAGGACTAGCTTTCAGGTACCACACTGACAGACTTCTTGACTATGAACCCTTAACCTGGATGGCCTTCCTTCCTTGTCTATATCCAACCAATGTTTCCTGGAATTATTTCCACCAGCATACTTATCTCAGTGTCATCTTCAGAAAATTCCCAGATGAAGTCTTGATTTATAAAAGACATTTTTTTTTTTTGATTATGAGCTCTCCTTTTACAAAATGAAAGGAGGAATTTGGCAAGGGACCACTAATACTAAAGACCTTTCGAAAAAAAAAAAAAACTGTATGGAAACCTATCAGTGTAGAAAACTCATGTATATATACACACACACATATATATCATTGCATACACACATATATATATATGCACTAGTATATGCAACTTAAGTGGAGTCGCCACATAATGAGGGAGACAATCCCCTAACTAGACATCTTATGCCACTCAGTAAAACCTCTAGTGCTAATAATAGGTTATGTCTTGTTGAGTGATTAACCCCCAACTACAAATTACCCTCAAACATCACAGGCTATTGCCAAGGTTATTGGTTGTTCTCCACAACCGGATCCTAAGGCTCTATAGCTAAAGATACCATTTTTTTTTTTTTTTTTTTTCCTTTTTTTTTTTATTGGAAATTTTATTTACATTTCAGATGTTCTCTCCTTACCCCATTTCCCCCCCTTCCTCCCAGGAACTCACTATCCCTTCCCCCTCCTCCTGCCTCCACGTTGGTGTACCCCACCCACCCTCCCCCATACCTCACCTCCCCACCCTCAAATATCCCCCCCCCACGACGTCCAGCCTTCATGGGAACAAGGATCTCTTCTCCCACTTATATATAGCTCCCTTGCATATATAGCTGGAGCCATGGGTCCCTCCCTAAGCGCTCCCAGGCTGGTGGTTTAGACCCTGGGGGCTCTGGTTGGTTGGGATTGTTGCTTTCCTCATGGTGTCGCGAATCCTCTCAACTCCTTCAGCCTTCACTCTATCTTCTCCATTGGGAACCCCATGATCAGTTTAATGGTTAGCTGTGAGCATCTGCCTCTGAGTATGTCAGACTCTTGCAGACTTCTAAGGAGACAGCTATATCAGGCTCCTGTCAGCATGTACATCCTGACATCCACATCAACCTCTACCTTTTCTTAAGTCACTGACTATGGAGAAGTCAAGCCAGTATGCAACTAGAAGCTTCACTCCTACTGACTAGTGACCATAGAGCTGGAAAGTACTCTGCATGCTACTGGATGAGAAAGGTAATCGTCAATATCACACAACTATAAACCCTGTAACCTACACCAGTCACCTGCCTGCAAGATACTGGTACAATAGTGACGTAAGTGTTACAGTAGTAACCAATAACTTCTGATTGAATTTAAGGCCTATTATAAGAGATAGAACCCACATGTGACATTGCTAAACTGGCCAAGAACTTGAAAGTAAATATGTCATAGGCCTAGGGAAATTCTAATAATATTATTTTGCTAAAATATAGAAATAAAATGTCTCCTATGCATCAGTGCCTCACTTGACCCTCATTGGAAAAGCTTCTTCTTGAAGTGGATGGGAATTAACACAGAGACCCACAACTGACAATGTGTAGAAGAGGAGGCAGAGCCAGAGGTGATGGATGACTTCAAGGAAACAGTGTCTTCCATATGCAATAGGACTGATGCACATATGAATCCACAGAGATTGTAGCAGCAAACACAAGATTTCCATAGGTCCAAGCCAGACAGGGTCCCAGCACTGAGAGAGGGAAGTGGGTGCAAATTCCCAACACTAACCAAGAACCTCTTTGCAGTTGACACATTCTGGCAAATGGCAAATCAGTTTTACTCAATGGAGTGTCACTGGGTATATCAACCATGCTGCAGGACAGGTCCAACCTGCAGGACAGATTTGCCCAACACAAAGGAAACTCAATGTTTTGTTTTGTTTTGTTTTGTTTTTTGGTTTGTGTTTTGTTTTTCTTATGTTTTGTTTTGTTTCTGGGCTTTTTAATTTCATTTTATTTTGTTTGACGTTTTTTAATCTTATTGGGTGTTTTGTTTATTTTGTATTTTTGTTTTTGAAAGTGAGATAGAACATGAAGTTGGATGGGTAGGGAGTTGGGAAGGAGCAGGGAGGAGTTGAGAGAGGAGAAAAACATGGTTAAAATATGAAAAAATTAAAAGTGTGGGGATTTGACCTTCAGTGGAGCCATCCTTACAAGGTTACTACATACATCACATGTGCCAAGCCCCAGGACGGGCATCTCTACCCAGAACACCAAGCTCTATGAGGCTCTTTGGCATCCCACAGCCTAAAGAAGAGAAGACACAGATGTGAAGAGTGGGGCTTCAGAATCAGCTCAGATTGGATCCAGGGCTAACACCTGCTAGACTGAAACATGGGATAATCCATTCTCCATGGCTCAGTTGGTTTTTGGTTTTTGAGGGTTTTTTTTTTTTTTTTAATCTGAAAAATGGAGATAGTGGTGTATCTACCTGAAAGGTTGAATAAGGTAGTATATGAAGCACCTAGCACGTCATTTTGTGTGGAGCAAGTGCTCATTGAGGTGTAGACTATCTTATCCTGTAGTCTCAGCTTCTGCATCTCCAACTCAGAAGCTCCCTGTCCTTCTCCTACAGTAGCCCTCACCACTGCTTCCAGTGAGGTGTCTCTCCTCACTGGAGGAATCTTCTGTTCCACATGATTCTGCACACTCTTGTCTGCCTTGTACACCAATGTATCTGATATCTCCATATGAAGCTACATATGTGTAGTTATGTATGTGTGCTTTAGTTTCCTGTCATAACAAACCACCACAGGTTAAATGGCTTAAAAATAAGCAAATATGTTCACTCACTAATTTGAAGCAAAAATTATAAATCCCAATTGTGAAAAGGGCCACCATCACTTTGGAGGTTCTAGAGCAGTGGCAGGTCCTTGTCTTTTCTAGCTGCTGGAAACGGCAGCATTCCTTGCCCTGTCCTGTGGCAATCTCTCTCCCATCTGCCTTTGAGGTTATACCGTCTTCTATTCTGTTTCTCATGAACATATCTCATACAAAGATCTTTGTCACTGGATTTATAGAAACCTAAAATAATCTTACAAGAAGCTATCTATGGAGACACGGTTTTTTCTAAGTAAGGTCACATGGGAAGGTTCTAGAACAGATCTTTGGCAGCCACCACTCAGACTACTACTATTCTACATAATGAGCACAAGTAAAGCATGTTTCTATGTCTCTTCCATGTACAATGCAGAGTTGCTCACATCAGTGGTTGCTTAGTCATTGCTGAAGAAGCAAGCCAGCAAGCAAAGCAGGCTCTCTTCTATGAGATACAAAATCTATGGGCAAATGCAGACAAATGAGCATAGGATTAAGTGTCTACAGACTCCATTATCCCTTCAGATACCTCTCCAACATCAATTTAGGAGGGAGCCTTGTCTGTAAGCTGGGAACCTTCTAGAAATACTACTCTCCTCAGGTCACCACCTGCCTCCAAACTTCCCCTGGAGAGAACACAATAGCTTTTTGACTTTCTAATTAGTAAGGTCTCCTCCAGCATATTCTCACACTTAAAAGCAGCTTTCATTTATTATGTTTTTCCTATAAAGAAATCTTAGCTCTCTACTGTTCATACTTTTCATTATGAATCTGGGGACGGGGTGGGGGGAAGCAGTGGAAACACTCCTATTTCCTTTTCCTCAACATATAGTATTTCTCCCGAGTGCTTTTGCCAAAAATGGCACTTCAGAAGACATAAGAAAAGAACAGAGTTTATTGCCAAGAAAATCAGGGAGCACACCACCCATCGTGGCCACACACTCTTCAGCACTCGAACATGGACTGTGCCTTTTGCTTCTGTGCTGTTGGACAAAGGCAGACTCACGGAGGTATGGCTGTGCTTCCAGAGGTTTCTCTATCACTTGTTACTGAAGCCCTTTGAGTCTCTGGATTTCTCTGGAGGTCCCAGAAGTGTTCTTTCTCCTGAACCTGAAACATACAAGCAAGGACACTAGAAGCATGGGTGCTCTGACTACAGACCACCTCCAGTCTCCACAGAGGCTCCATATGGTAACCATTTCCATGTCCCCCAATTAGGCGTGGAACTGAACCAGTGTTATCACCTCCTTCCCATGTCAGCTGTCTGTAATGGGATCATGCAAGGTCACCTCCTGCCATTTGTTTCTGTGGTCTCCAGGGCCCCAACCTTGGTCCCGTGTTTTTGTATGGGAAGCCCTCCAGGTTCCCCTGTGCTGGTGCTGAGCACACTAGTAAGTGCTGCAAGTAGAAGAAAAGTCATGCTTTTCATGGTTGAAAATGGTGCTTATGTTTATAGGAGCTGAGAATATAAAAGGAAAGCATCAAAAATCTGTGAAATAAAAAGCACCCAGCATCCTACTATTCAGAGTGGCTATTAGCACTGAGAGTCAGTCTTCCAAACTCATGGTAATGTGACTAAACAATGCACTCTCTTTTGTTCTCTTTACTCTTTCAAAAACTGGAATTATACAAACGTTGACTCTTGATGAATCTCCAAGTAGTCCTCCCACTCCTAGGTAATTAAGTGGCATTGAGATCTACGGCAAAGGAGTAGTGTTATAGGAAGAAGTAAAGATAAGCCACCATATGTGGCTAACTCCTACAAAGGGCAGGACCAACTTGTGCAGCCTGGTTTTTGAGCCCAGCAGACCTGGCATATCAATGTGAGAACTTCCACTTACTGGCTTTCTGTCCTGTACCTCCCTGAGGTACATATAAATAAGGTGGAGATTGACTAAGAAGACACTAACATTAACCTCTGGCCTCCATCCACACGAGTACATGCATATATGTGTCCATATACATAAAAAATATACATACTGTATAAGTTACTGTTTTACTGCTGTGATAAAACTCCATGACCAAGGCATGGTGTGGAAGGAAGGTATGGTGGTTTCCATGAGAATGATCCCATAGGTTCAGATGTTTGAATCCTTGGGACCCTGGTTCATAGAACTGTTTGGGGAAGGATTAAAAGGTGCAGTCTTGTTGGAGGAGCCATGACTCTGGGGATGGATGTTAGGGTTTCAAAAGATCAAACCGTTCCCACTTAGCTATCTCTGCTCATGGTTGTTGCCACAAGATAAACTCTCAGCTACTGCTCCAGAGCCATGCCCGACTGCTGTCATGCTCCCCTCTGATGGACAAGAATTCTACTACCCTCTGGAACTGTGAGTACCAAATTAAATGCTTGCTTCTATAAGTTGCTTTGATCCTGGTGTCTCTACATAGAAATAGAAAAGTAACTAAGACAAAAGTGTTGTTTGGGTTTTTGGTTCAAAGCCCATGTCCAATGACACACCCCTCCAGCAAGGCCATACCTCCTAAATCTAGCTAAACAGGGCTACAAGCTGAAGCTCAAGCATTCAAACAGTCTACTTGACCACAATAATGAAGTGCTAAGGACTGGGTGCTTTTACTATATTGTAGTTTAACTATAAAAATTTGTTTCTCGTAATTGTGAAGGCTGGAAAGTCTTGGATCAAAGTGCCACTTAACCAGTTTCTGCTGAAGACTCTCTCTGGCTTATAGACAGCCAACATCCTTACTGTAGCTTCACATGGAGGTTATTGAGGAGGGAAACAGTCCTCTCAGTGATGTTTCCTCTTTTAAGAATACTTTTTAAGAACACTTACATCATCTTTATTATTCTTATTTTGCCCTAGAATCATCTAGGGTCTAGATGATGATTAAAAGAGAAAAAGCCACCCAGATTTCTCAGTCTGTCCATTGCACTTTTCTGAATCTCTGGCCTTGCAGTCTTCCTCACCCTTTCCTTTTGCTTTTCTCTTGTCTTCTCACACTTGCTACCCCTGTGTCTTCTCTCCTTGACTCTCAAGTTTGTTCGTTGGCTAACCTCCAGGATCGATGGATGGCAGGCTGCAGTTGTACTCAGAGTTAGTGTGTAGTGCCTAGAATGACACAGCTATTTTCTGTCACCTCCTTCAAGCCACACACCACCCCTAGTGTGAAGTGATTTATCATATAAGTTTATTACACCCACACTTGGAAGCTATTGCAGACTCCCAAGTTCCCGAGAACAGAAACTGCTCATCTTTCATCTCCATATCCCGTGCACCTGGTCCAGTATCTGGCCCAGAACAGTGTCTCCACAGTTTCTAATTAAATTTGTTTATGTTAAATGGAAAAGTTCTGCACTTTGGTTATTATATTTCCCTGCCTGATCCCAGAACTAATTCAGCCAGAGAGACTTCAAAAGAATGGCACTTGGATCCCATCCCAACCTCATCTCCTTCTACGCATTGCTACATCTTATTCTCAGAAATGATAGCATCCAAGAGCGATAGGACTTGGAGTAAGATGCAGCCAAGAACCATTAAACAAGCAAGAGATGACCAATACTTTCTCCTCTGTGGTACTTCCTCCTACTCTCTTATGCAGGCAGCTTATTCATTTGATACAAATGTAGGTTCATGATACAGTCCATCTGGGCGTCAGCTCCTGTCACATGAGTACTGGTCATTTTGTAAACCTCAATAACTCAGCACTTTGCACACACTTTTAAGTATTAACTTGAATAACCTCTATGGAGAGTTTGTTCAGCAAAAGGAGGAAAAAAAAGGAGTAAAAGTAACTAGAGCCAATGAAAAGAATCATCCTGGTGGCCTGAAGTCTTTATCTCTTTAGAGGTAGAGAATCTCAGAGATAGGTGAAGCATAAAACAAACAAACAAACAAACAAAAACCCCTTTGGATTCTATAGTTTTTTCTAATCAATGCTCTCTCTAACCTTCTGCATTAAATGGATTCAGTTTCTTCGATGCCTACATCAAATCCCTGGCTTGATGTAATCTAAGAACTTGTAGAACTGCTATGAGAGATTTGAAAGAAAAGGCAACTCATCTTCTCCTGGCTTCCTTTGCAGCAATGTGAAAGGAGGTGTTGAGGGCAAGCAGAACAACGTTCATTACCAATGGAAGCAGAGGGTAAATGTGAGGAAGAGGACCATACTTGCTCTCACAGAATCAGAGGGATCCTGAAGCACCCAGATCAGGGCCATGTCAGGAAAAAGGCCCTCTGAGGTCCAGCTCATGACTATCTGGAAGGTACCCACACACACCAGGCATGCGCATGAGCAGCAAGAACCTGACTTTGAACTCTCCTTCATTACTCTCTGATCTGTTGAAAACTTAAAAATCCTATAATTGGTTTCAGATCAACTGAACTTAGCCATATGCCAGATTCTTAGATCACTCCCTTGATTCTTGTGCACATGCTTAGCCCAGAACATGACAATGAGCAGGAACAGAGGGAATATAAGCACCTACATCCCATAATCTAAGAAATTCCTTGGAATTGACCTCTTGACCCATGCACAAAGGGTCTTCCCCCAAAACAAAGAGTAGAACATGAATAGTAAAGTCAGGGCAGATGGTATTAGAAATGCAGACATGGGATATGTTCATGGAAGGTTTTGTTGGAGCCCAGAGGTGTCCCTTTCCACTCATCTGGTATTGAGCCAACACTGTTTGAAATGGCCCAAAGAATATTTGAAAAAATATACTTTTAATCCTTTCTCACTTTCAATATGAGGAACCTCTTTCAAAATACTTCCTCCAATGAATTTAGAGCATGTTAGATTCAACTATTTGCATCCTTTCCAAAATGAATTTTAGAAAAACCAAGTTCAGCTTTCACATTCTTAATATTAAAAGTGTGCCCCAAAGCGAATCTCACAATTTCTCCCTGACTTCTTTCTCTTCATTTGCCCTGATTTCATATACAAGAGAATCGGAAATGCGTGACCCAGAGTGAAATGAGTTGAAACAAAACCAAGGTGCCTCAGAACAATGCTATTGCCTCTTGCTGGGTGTTTGGTGAAGGTACAGATGAGCTTATTAGAGGTATTATCCTTTTCAGATCCCAGGTAAGGGGACATACACTTGAGGAATGAATGACTGTGACAAATTGAAGAGCATGTGATATGATGTTCCCAGGGCCCACACACATACCTGGCCAAATCTTGTCAGTAGGACATTGCTAAAGCTACAGAACTCTCTGTGTCAAAGCTTTTCACGACACTGTTTCTAATTGGAGCCTGGAGCCCTTGTCCAAAACTAGAGCTACTGGCTCCACACTTGATGAGACTTGACCTCTAGATCAACGCACCACCCAGAACCACATTACCCTGGCCGACAAAATGCCATCATCCATCATCTTGTAAGTTAAGACCATATCCAAAAGATTTGTCTGTATTTCCGTGACAGACTGCCAGTTTGACTATTAAAAAACACCAACTCATCTAATTTTAAAGAAAAACTACATTACGTAGGAGGAGCTAAAGTGGGAGGAGTTAAGAGGAGGAAGAGGAGAAGAAGAAGAGGAGGAGCGAGAGAGGGCAGAGATGTAGGAGCTATGGAGACGGATGTTCACATGTCTGTAGCAGTCAAAGGTAGTTGGTATACCTAGGTTGGGTATTGGGTTACACTTCTGATTGTATGGGTATCTTGTTACTGATCATTGCCAAATATATAAGCTTTGATTAATCTATAAGAATTAGAGTCCCATTCTCTTACTGGGCCCACATGGATGGCAGAATGGTCTGGGCAATGTCCTGCCTTGTGGAGACAGGTGGAAGATTGACAGAGCATCTCTCACGCTGGCATCTAGTGGGTGGCAGGCTGGTGATTCTGGTGGCAGGTTCTAGCTGCAGCACGCACTTGACCTCAGGCCGAGAAACATGGTGGCTGGGCTAAGCAGAGCCGCTGCAGCTTAGATAGTTGGCCTGAGCCTGAGGCTGTTTTAAATAATTACTACAATATTATTTATTTTTAATTGTTTGAATTCTGTATATATGATGGTGTGTGTGTGTGTGTGTGTGGTGTGTTGTGTGTGTGTGTGTGTGTGTGCACGTGTGCTTGCAGAGTCATGCATGTGGACTTTTTGAGTTAGTTCTCATCTTTATTTTTTTAAACTTTATTGATTCTTTTTGATTTTTAACATCAGGCACCCCAATCCCACTCATCTCCCCATCCCCTTGACTCTTGCAACCTATCTCTCAAAAGACAAAAAATCTTGTTGTGAAAGCTGTAGTGTATCACAGTGTTT
>JAJTUV010004830.1:0-14404 GCA_021653895.1 Mastomys natalensis
GTGCGGGGGGGTTTTGGGTTGATTTTTTTTTCTGTTTCTTCCAATGTTCTTTATTTACTGCCATGAGATCTCAAAATAAAAGCCTACAAGTCAAAATGAAATATTTCTAGATTTCTCTTTGTCCTTCCTTTTAAGTGATGGAAATTCTATTTTCCTTTCACACTCAAAGCATATTTTACCAAGATAAAGGCACACTTAAAAATAAATAATAACAATGTACCTAAAGGAGAGTGACTATTATCATGTGATTGTGATAAACAGAGATTCAAGGAAAAGGGCAAAATCCTGTGAAGGAAAGAGATAAAAGTTAATGCAAACACCCTAAGCTTCTCAGTTTATGTCTATGTGGCTCAATTATACTACTGATTCTACCCTGAAATAATGAAATACTTATCTAGCATTATCTTTGTTTTAACATATAAACTTCTAGTAAAATTTGTATTGATGTTAGGGTGAACTAAACTCTGGCTAATATCATTTCAGTTCAACAAAATTATTTGCTACCTCTGCTGGAATGAAGAAAATTTTGCATATATGTTAAATTGGGGCACTGATTTTCCCATTATTTGAAAAGTACTCACTTATGGTGTGTGTATTTGTTTCTTGTTGTTGTTTTGCTTAGATTTGGGTTTTACATTTTGAAACAAAGTCTCAGTACATAGCCTAGGATGGCCTTGAACTTATAATCCCTCTTGCCCCAGACTCTGAAGTGCTAGAGCTTATGATTTATCTAGTATTTCAGCTCCTAAATGCTTTAGTTGAGCTTCTAAATCCAACAAGGTAGACAAAGCTAGGAGACTATAATACCTGCAGCATAAGAACCACTTTTTGTGTCAAGGATGGTTCTAGGTGCTATACACAAACTTATAGAATCTACCCTAGAAGGTTGGCTCTGTCATTGTCAATTTTATAGATATTAGAACTGAAGCACAAATATATACACAGAAATTCAAGAACAATTTTCTTATTGTATTTATCAGGTTTGCATATCAAGTGCCACAGTATTTCCTCCTGTGTTGTAACAGACTTGGGAAGTTCTCTGAATACTCGAAAGATGAAGCTATTCTCCAAATTTGACTGAATATAAAATGTATGTTTTCCTGTTTATAAGCTGGGTTGGCCAGGTTACTCCCAGGCCCACTGTTATACTACAGATTAGTGAGTTGACTTGTTTATGGCGCCATGTTCTCAAAATTGTCCCCAAAGTGGACATGGTCAAAATAGCGTAGCAAGAGACAGAATTTTCTAGCACAGGAGTTCTCATTTTATTGCACATCAAGACCACCTTGATCCTGTGGAGGCTTGATGCCCCAGTGTAGGGAATGTTAGGGCAGTGAGGTGGGAGTGGGTAAGTGGGTGGAGGAGCACCTTCATAGAGGCCGGGGGATGGGGATGGGATAAGGGGTTTGTGGAAGGGAAACTGGGAAGGGGTTAACATTTGAAATGTAAATAAATAAAGTAACCAATATAAAAAAAAACAAAAACAAAAACAAAAAAACAATCACAAGCTGAACCATATAGTAACTAACTCAAACTCTCTGAGCTACTCGGGCATTAGTAAATGCTTATTTAAATCAATAAACATAAATTCAAAGCTGCTCTAGTATCAATGAATATTAAAAAAGTATATAACATAACTAAGAAGATACAACGGCTTACAAATGCCCACCTAGATTTTTTTTTTAAACTATTTATTGGATCTTCGTGAGTTTTGAATCAAGCAGCTCAGTCTCACTCAACTCCTAGAACATTCATGTCTACCCTCTGCCCCTGCAACCTCCCTCCCAAAAAGAAAACAGAAATATGAACAAACAAAAACAAAGCATAGAAAACAGTTGTGGCAGCTGTAGTGTGTCACAATGTGTCCCCACATATACCACTCTGTTCACAATTCTTCACTTGCAAAGTTTCATTGTAATGAGTCATAGGTCTGGTTCCAGGCTTCTGGCTTCTGCTATTCCATCAATATTGGATCCTCACCAGGACTCCTCCTATTTATCCTAATGTTGGTAGGTGTCTTGAAGACCCTGCAGTGCCCACCTAGATTTAAGTACATGGTATGAGCATCAGAAAATGTCAACTCTGCTACACTACTATCTCTGTGATTTGGGATAAACTCCAGAACCTTCTCATGTCTCAGTTTTCTCTTGATAAAATAAAAATCATACTTGTCTTTACTCACAGAGAAAGCAGTTTGTCACACAAAACGGTTCAAGTTTTTCACATTTCTTCCTGTTTCCAGGCCTGTAAATTGTGACCAGTCACTGCTTAAACTAGCATAATTCCTTCCCCAGCCACATTTAATCTAAGTCACACTGAACTTTGTACCAACTGGGACCAAGAACCATTAGCATTTAAACTATACCCAGAAGTCTTTCCTCAGCTGTCAGCATGTTTCTTTCCCAACCACTGCTAAAACTACTTTTAAAGGGAAAAAAAAACACCTCTTTTAGCTTCAGGATCAACTGGTTCATCTTTAGTGTCTTTCTTTTGCCTCTCTTCTTCCCTGTAGTGTGATTCCACCAACATAGCTGCTACTAAAAAACAAACAAAATGACAACAAGAACAAAAAAATCTTCTGCAGTTTATTTTTTTTCAATCAGAAAATGGCATAGACAGCAAATTATGGCCTTTTATTTTGTTGTGTTGTGTTGTGTTTGCTAAAGTTGGAACTTGAACCATGTGCTGGGTCTCACATGTGTTGGGCAATGGCTCTACCATCAAACTTCCTCCTTAGCCCTAAACCTTATCTGGAACAAACAAATCCTACATCTATTTCTCAAGTCTACTTACTACTTGAGAGCATAATCAGTTTCCTCAACAGCTTGACTTCCTCTTGTCTCAAAAAACTAAACGGATGACACCCAACAAAACCATCCAGGGTGCTCGAACACAAAGCTTTTGAAATTAGAGCTATACCGTTCATTTTAAGAGTTTAATCTATGCGTATATGTGGCAGAGAACGGATGTGGGCATGCACCTGCAGTGCCCAAGGAGTCCAGAATGGGATATGAGATCCCTTGGAGTAGGAGTTTCAAACAGTTGTGAGCTGCCCGATGTGGATGCTGGCACTGAACTTGTCCTTTGCAAGACAGGTTTGTGCTCTTAACCTCTAAGCAATCTCTCCAGCCTTACGTTGCTAATTTTAAATATCATGAGACCTCCACAACACCACTTTTCCCAATGTCTACCATCAGGTCTTTCTTAAATTTTTAAATTATTTCTTTTGTTTTTGAAATAGTACTATAATTACATCATTCCCCCTTTCTCTTTTCTCTTGCCAGCCCCTCCCATGTGCCCTCCTTGCTCTTTTTCAAATTTCAGCATTAGTCTTTTTTTTAAAAAGTTTTCCAGGTAACTCTATTGTATAGCCACTGCTTACTTAAGGCTCTGATGATACCTCCCTCAGGCTAATGATAAAAAAAAAAAAAAAAAAAAAAAACCAATAAAGTGCAGGTAAATATCCATGTTGACATCTGCTATGTCTATAGCATCTGATCTCCAAGGGAAGCAGGGCTAGTGGTCCCATTAATGGACTTAATGCAGTAGTGTTCTGGTATAAATCTGCTCTCAAAAGAGCCCTGATTTGTAGCACTTGCTGAGTTTTAACAGTGGGAAAGCTCTCTATATAGCTGATTTCAAGCATTCAAATGGACAAGGCCTCAGTAAATGCAGAGAAGAGAGGCAGGCAATTGGCCCTCACAAGCTGGTACAAGCTGCCTTGTTGTAGCAGCAGTGGCCTTGGTGATAGTAGCAGCAATGAACTCATCAGAATGACTATCTGGTACACTTTTAGCTACAGTCCCAGGTAACTAGCACTCTTGTTTATCAGCCTTCCTCCTGATCCTTCTGGGTCATTCTGAGAACCATGCAATACTTTCTAGTAAGTCCTTTAGCTCAAACCAAACATACTTCTATTGCTTAAAGCTCAGAGCTCTAACCTTCCAAAGATTGAATGTGGAGGTTAAGAACCTAAAGCCTAGGGTTTAACCTCCTGCAGTCCTAGGAAAGATTTTGATTGAGATATTTGCATTTGAAGAGGATGAAACTCTTAAACAAATGCTGCTCACAGTTTAATGAGAATCACCTGGGGATCTTGTTAAACTTCAGATCTTCATTGCTTAGGTCTCAGTAGAAGCAGAAAATTGAAGTCACCTCTCACAGCCCCTGGGGATGCTGCTGTTACTGGTCCAGGAGCATACCACCTGGGGGAAGTCCTAGAACTACAAAACTGAACAGCTAGTGGTGGAGACTCAGGTGTGGGTTCTTACAGGCACCTCTAATTTCAAGCTACATAACAGCTTACCTACCATCCTTTTTCTGATCAGTGTCCCAGAAACAGAGTATCTGCCACCAGTGATGTAGATGGGGACTGCTGTGACTATCTCTAGATGTCTGAGAAAGCATCTCTCATCATCTCTAACCACCTTTCTTCTAAGTACTAACCTTAGACATAAATTCACTTATTCAAGCACTTGACATTTCTTTATTTGTTGTTGTTGTTTCAGTTTTCTTATTTGTTTGTTTTTAAGATAATGTTTTACTCTGTAACCCAGGCAGGATTCAAACTCTCCATCTTCCTGTCTCTGTCTCTGCAGTCTTGGAATTTCAGATGTCCATCACCATGCCTGAAAATCAATAATATTTCTTATTTACCTTATTCATAATGCCTCCCCCCTAAGTTTAGATAATTCTTGGTTCTCCAGCTATGTGTTTTAAATAAATTGAATTGGAAGCATTTACAATGCCATCATATGAGGGCTAGATTTAGCACATGTAATACAAAGTTAAAGGTCAAGTGATCTGTGTCAGCAAGGTAATGTTCCAAACCTGCTAGCAGCTTGGTGTGGGAAACTGTGATTTGATAATCTGTCAACTCAAGCTGTCAATCATAGCCCATTATTACATTATACCACCCATCTGACATTTGATCAATAGGATAAGCACTTTCTGATGTCAGATCAACGGTATGACTAAGTTTGGGGTGACAGCTAAACAATTACCTCTCTATCCTTGGTATGTGAATGTTATTGCCATGAACATCAAATCAAAGTAAAATGATAAACCACTTCCTGCACAGTGTTGTGAAAGAAATGTTCAAATCCCCAGAAGTTCTTGATGTTCCCACCAACGAATAGGAAAAGGTAAATGCGTGTTTATTTCTACAATTTTACAGTACCCACTTTGCAATCGACTCATAGGGAAGATGCACTCACAAGTCTCAGCTAACATTGGAGCCCTCAGAGCTGATAGAAGAAGTTTCTTGTCATGCCCAAGATTTGACAAAGGGGAAAAAAAAGTCATATGAACTGTGAAATATATTGTTTTCATTGTCCTAACTGTACAGTTTCCTGTGCTTAAACATTTCATCTTCAAGGTTCAGGAATGAACTTTAGTCAAGACAGAAAAGAGGTAAAGGAATCCATATTAGTTTTCCTCTCTCCCTCTCCTCTTGCTTATCGCTGTTCCACTTCTCCTCCTAAATGCACATAAAATTACATCTTACCATCATGACCATAATATGTTGCCATGTAGTAAGCACTGTGTTATGTTATCAGATTTATAAGATTTGGAAAATGGGTCATATAGTTGAAACACAAGTCTTGGAAAAATTAAAGATACTCCTCAAATAACTAGTATTTGAAACTAATATATAAACTAATGCCTAAGTCAAGAGGATAAAGCACTAAGCCAAGAGTGAAAAAGAACATTCCAAAAGAAAAAGCATGACTACACAAGGTGGCACACACCTTTATCCCAGAACTTAGAGGGGGAAAAAAGGAGGATCCTGTGGGTCTAAGACCAACCTGATTACATAATGAGTTCTGGGCACCAGGGCTAAAAACCCCACACAAACACACACAACACACAACCTCCAAAGAGAGAAAGAGAGAGGAGAGATGGGGGAGAGAGAGAGGAGATTAAGAACCCTAGGCTTAGAGAATTGCAATAAATAGATGAAAGCAAAAGAAACAAAGGGGGGGTAGAGCTTGCCAAAGCAGAGTCAGGCAGAGGCCAAGCGTGTGGCCATCCACGCACTCATCACATACACAAACCTGGGAGCTGATAGCTTGGTCCGAAGACTCTTTGATTCAAGGGCTCAGAGAAAAGACTTCATAAAGTCTCACATACCTCAAACAAGAAAGTGGCCCCAGCTCCACCTGTGTATATCCCGAGCACACTTGAGGGAGGCAAGAGGCTGAATCTATAGCCCTTTCCTACTCCCAATTTTTCCCTAGACTTCTGGGGCCTTCTGGGGAATAGCCCATTCCACTAGCCCACCAAATCACAGTAAAATTGGAAGGGCAGCCAGTAGGATCTTATCACAAAGTATTTTTTGGGATAATTGACTTACTGGAAATACAGCAATGTCAGGGAAGGAATTATGAAATCAGGGCAAGGTGGAACAAATTTTAAGGTTATTTTGTTTCTGGCATTCCAACTTATGTAAACCTATTTATTCCGACATGCATAAGATGTTTTGTATTTTAATATGCATTGAAAGCCTACAAAGTATACATTAATAAATTAGAGTGCATTCAGCATGCATAACCTGTATAGCCACAATCCACATGTTAACATCTCTGGCTCCTTGGCTCTGATCAACACGAGTTGCACACTCTGCTGAGGACATTGTACATCAAAACCCAGCTAGCTTTCACAATAACCTAAAGTCAAGGCCTAATTATTCCCACTTTTAAAAAGTAATTAAAGTTTAAGTAAGCTTCTCAAAACCCACCTTTGGCTTATTAATTTCACCCATTTTCCAGCTCATGAAATTTTTCTTGAGGCTTCCCTTAATTGAGAACGATCTGATGTGTCCTTTGTGGGGAAAAAAGTGATATGTATGGACCCTAAATCCAGAATTTGGGGCAGCCTGAAGTGAAGACCTTCATTTTCTTAGAGGCATTATAGTTCAAAAAGGTGAACAATGGAGACCTTTAATAAAATACTGCCACATGGACTTGGTTAGGCCCCTCACCCACACCTATATTCCACCTATATCAATAAATCCACCTAATCTAAGAAATGTATCAGCAACAAGACCCCGCACCTGGTTTCAGCATAAAGCTTCGGAAACAGAGACTGGATCCAAAAACAACTTACAAAATTTTTAAAGACTAGACCTGAAGTGGTCTGGTCCAAGAAGAAGGATAAGTTAGAGTGAATGTTCACAAATAGGTAAAAGAGGATCCAAAAGTAAAAAGCACCCTTTATGCACCTGCCTTGCGTTTACTTCCTTTTAAACACCCAAAGTTCACTTTATCATTAAGCAGTGACACCAGGGAAGAAAGTGCACTTTTTGAAAATTTTAACAGAGCGGGAAGGATGGCTGCCAAGAAACAGCCATCCCAAATGCCTCAAACTGCGCTCTCTGTCCTACCACAGAAAGCCTGCAGGAGATAATGTCCATATAGCCCTACAATCTCAAACTTGGCATATTCCAGGTTCCCCGGAGGAAAACCTTGTACTAGCCAGGTCATTGATGCCACCAGCCATGGATGGGGGTCAACAGCAGGCATTTCATGTCCCGGGGTACTGATGCTAGTCTGATGTTATTGATCAGTAACTTTGCAAAGCACCAGAGCAAACATTGTTAGCTCCACCCCCCCACATTGCTAACTTTCTCTAAAAGGGATTGCAAATAGCTTGGACAACAATCCTTCAAGATCCTTCAACCTAAAGAGTCATCTGTCTAGTCATAATGAAGATTAAAGATCCACAGACACAATTTCCTCCTAGGGACCCACCATCCTCCAACACCTTGAAATTCATTCCCCCAAGAAGGGGATAATACCCCGAGCAGGCAAAAGCCAGCAAAGCAGCAAGGAGGAAAACAAGCTTGTTGCATTCCAGCTATCACCTATCATGAAGAAAGCCCTAGCCTAATCAATGCACACATGTTTTCTAAGTAAGCATTGAAGCCCAGTAAGATAGAGAGGTTCAGCCTCTTTATCCCTCCAAGCTACTGTGCCTAGAAGATGTCTGATAATGAACTTGAAACTATTTTCTTCTCTGCTTGATTTCAAAGAGAGCTTGTCGAAACAAGCTGTGCATAAGTGCGAGGTCAGGTTTGGTTCCCCCAGCAAATGACAAAATAGCTCAACTCAGGGAAAATCAGAGTTTTACTGCCACCCTATTCCACCAGGATTCCCTGTGTCAAATCACATTCCCTATTTTATTTTTGCTCTGTCTTCTGTGAATTAACCATCCCTGGTGTTAAATCAATTGCCAAAAAAAAAAAAAAAAAAATCCAGGCTGAGTAGTATACCTACACTACCAGACCCCTGGAGAACATTGCAAAGGAAAAGGCTACTGTCCAGCACCTACACAAATGGGGAAATTTGGAAGGACAGAGAAAATATAGCTTGCCCTGCAGATCTAGGATAATGTGGACACCCCTTGGGTTTAGCTGAGCCCTGTTAAACCTTCCCACCATGAGTGTCTATCCTGTCAGGCTTGTGATTGGAGCTGCTTAAACAGGTGAGAAAATTTCACGGAAGCTAATATGTCCCATCTAATCCAGGGTAAGTGTTCCCTCTTTGCCCCAAGCCCTCTTTATTTGCATGAGTACCACATGGTAATGGGTAAATCATTTTTTTCAGGTTGTTTGAAATGCAGGCCCTTAAATAAGTGATCTTTGCTCCATTTCTCTAAAGAAGAGGTTACCCAGCAAGCCTCAGATTTGTGCCCTTATCAAAACATTTTTCTAGCCAGTCTCCTCCTTTCGGCAGCCAGCATACAACCAGGTTATAAACCAAGAGATTATGTGTTCCCATACACCCAAATTCACCTTCTCCTTGAGACATGTAGTGATCAGATTATTGCTGTTCCTCTTTATATCTTTTTCCAATTTGTTTTGTTTGTGGCTTCCTTCCTCCTATTGGCCCTGATATGCTTATTTTTAAAAATACCTTTCGCCACAGCATGTTGGAGCAGAATGGTGTTGGCAAAGGGTGACCAGCTCTCAAGGGCGGTCTCTGCACTCAAAGCAAGCATCACCGGGGACTTGTTAGACATGCAGATTGGGGGGCCTACCAGACACTGGCTCAGAAGCTCGGGAGGGGAATGCACTAGATCTGTCTTAGAATTCCTCCTGAGGATTGATGTTGTGCTACAGTGTGAAAGCACCTCACCCAGATCTGAAAGTTATGGAAAATAAAATAAATTGCAAAAACACAAGTTCAGAGTACAGGGTTCTTTCTTTGACTAATACAGATATGTTTTTCTGTAAGTCTTTATGTTACTAGACCAAGGAAAAACAAATATGCTATTCTTCTAGGTAAAAATATAAGCTTGCTATTATGTAAGGTTTTTTTCCTTTTTTCTTGTGACAATTATGTCAATTTTATTATGATAATGTGCCATATGTTAAAAAGGATGAGGTGCTGGCTTGTGAGAACCCATTATTAAATATCCAGGAGTTTCAAATTACTCAATATCTTTATTAAAGAATTGTTTTTTGTTATTTGTGTGTGTGTATGAGAGGAGAGAGAGAGAGAGAAGAGAGAGAGGGGAGAGAGAGAGAGAGAGAAAAGATTGTAGGTACCCAAGGAGGCCAGAAGGGGAGTCTGGGTCCTCTGGTGCTGGAGTTGTAAAACACTGAATGTGGAAGTTGGCAAGAGAACTCTGAGAGCAGCAAGCACTCTTAATCACCGAGCCATCTATGCACTTGATATCTTAAAAATAGCAATGATAAAAGTAATTATACCATGAAAATGAACAGTTACTATATAATCACTCTCTACAAATAAATTCGACAGTCTTAGCTTGCTGTGTTTTGTTTGTTGTTTGGTTTGTTTGTTTGTTGTTTTTTAAGGGTTGCCATATCGTGTGTTGGGGGCATAAGCAGTGACAAACAAGGATCCAGGATCTGAACGTGGAGAAGAGTACAGGAAGCAATGTATCCAGAGAGCAAGCCCAGTCTGAGGAAATGACTGGAAAATTAGGTAGTCAAGACAGAACTAGATACTTAGAATAGTGCTTCTAGCCAGAAATGGTACTGACAGACTTTTTATGAGACAAAGAATTTAATGCATACAATTTTATAGTTGGAAAATAAAAATAGATTTTGTATAATTCCTCAGCTAGTGGTGATGCAACGATTCATCTCTTTAGTCATCAAATATTTACTGAATACTCTACATACTAGGGACTATGCTAGGCTCTGTTGGTAGAATGCTGATGAAAACAAAGTCTCAGTCAACCCAGAGCTTAAGCAACTAACAAAGCAAGAATACACAGACAACAAGTACACAGAAGAACAAATACAGAAGATGACAATGACAAAAACTACAATGTGCACAGCTTAGCATTCCAGTGATGACAAGGGACTATGTCCATATGTATGGACTATGTCCATATGTAGCTAGTTGATATAAGGTGCTCATATCTGCTTTAGTGATAAGGTAACATTGAACAGAGACCCAAAGGGAGTGAGAGAACAAGTCTGAGTTGAGAAAGATCCTCTACAGGTGCCCTGCATTGTTTGCTCAACTTGAAAGCAGAGGCCCTGACTACCTTTGTTCTGGATAGCTTTTCAAGAATGTGTATAAAGCAAATATCCACACAGAGTAGAGATAATGTCTCCTTCCAAAGTGAAGAGCAGACTTACCCACTGTTCAAATGAGTAATAATAAAGATAACACATCCCTCTGTAGGAAAGGGCAGCCATAGAAATGTGTCCTTCTAAGCAACCCATGTTTCCTAACTTCAGGGGCCCCTCTCCAGTTAGATAACCCACTACATATACTGGTGTCACCTGGCTCTTTCTGTACCTCCTTGTGGGAAATGAGACTCAGAGAATCATCAAAGAAAATCCTGATGCTCCAAACAACGTTGTTGTCATGAATAATAAAATCCATAGTCTCCTACCCAAATATCTCAGACCTGCCAGCAGCTATGAGTTGTGGCAGACTAACCATAGGCAGGATAAGGTAAGATTCCCCTCAAGGATCAGGAAGATCATGGGAATAAATGAGAGACAGTTGTAACAGGCAGAAGAAATAGCAAGTATTTGCCCAGAGAAGGCTCTGAGTCTCCTTTATTGTATTGATGTGAGTTCACTTACTCTACTCTTCTAGTTCTGCCAAAGCCTGGCTTTTACAACAGTACCACCTCATACAGTAAGATCACAGAGTGTGTGGGGGCCGAGGAGAGCATCTCCTGTCCCCAGGGGCTATCATAGATAATTTGAGGACACGTGAAATCTATCTAATTCATAAATTGAGGCAAACATTCCAAGAATGATATGCAGTGACCAGGACAACCATTGTAAAGGACAAGGATAAACAAAAAGCAGTATTCCATAGCAGCAGCCCAAATAGTAGATCTGACGAGAGAAAACAGAAAAAGAAAATTTAGAGAATACAGTCATAATTCTCAAATTGGAATGTTTAGCCTCAGAGCTTTTGCAGTAAGTCCATAACAAATCATATCAAAGGTAGGCATACTCACAAAGGCAAAATAATGGGACAACCTGGCTAGTAAAAGAAACATATACATTGAAGAGATTATCTGACATTCTAAAAGTCATGTTTGAATGAATTTCAAAAAACAGTTTTCCAGAACACATCTTCCAATTTGATGAATAAATTGTTAGAATTTGATACACAAACATCTATATTATGGATCACTTGTTTAGAAGTAATTAATTTCATGAAACCTAGATCAGCTAGGTCTGACAGCAGTGCAAGCCTGTAATCCTAGCTATTTGGAATGCTAATCCAGGAGAAATAACAAATTCAAGGCTACTCTGGGACACTCAAGACCCTTATTCAAAACAAAGTTTATAAAAGGTAGGGGATATAACTCAATAGTAGAGAACCTACCTATTATGTATACACAAGGTTTTAGGTTTAATCCCAAATACTACAGAAAGGAAGGAAGAAGCAAAAGTGGAAAGAAAGGAGGGAGGGAAGGAGGGAAGGAGAGAGGGAAGGAAGGAGGGAGGGAGGGGAAGGAGGGAGGGAGAGAGGGAGGGAAGGAGTGAGGGAATACCCAGCCCACTGTGGGTAGTACAAATCCTGGGCACTTGGGGTTGTATAAGAAAGCAGGCTGAGCAAGCCATGAGGAGCAAGCTGGTGAGCAGCACTCCTCTGTGGTCTCTGTTCCAGTTCCTGCCTTCTAGTTGCAGCCCTGACTTCCTTCAGTGATGGAGTATGACCTAAAAGTTCTAAAATAAAAGACATTTTTTTCCTTCCCAAGTTTTCTTTTGACCATGGTGTTTGATCATAGCAATAGAAACAATGAATAAGACAATGATTTTTAGTTTTCCTAGTGTTAAACAATGCTCAGCTAAGAAAAGGCAGACAGTCAATATTTTCCTTTATACTGTGATTCAATTTACCAGCCATTCTGATGCTGATAAATAATACATGACAAAGGAAGATTAACACCATGATTCCTGTTTTAAAGATTATATTTCCTCCCCTATCTCCAGAGAATTTACTTCCTTCTTTCATAACTTTTACAAAGTCTCTATTCCGCTATGTCAAATGAGACAGGAGTATCTTGGATAGCAATATATGTACAGATTAAAGGTTCAAATGCAATTTGATCCTGAGCTCACCAACTTCATGACAACACTAGCTACATCAAGACTTTCAGTGAGTAACACCTCACTGTCTCTTGTAAAAATCCCCCTTTGAAAAATTCCTATAAAGAAGGATTTAGTTATAATCACAATTATTTCTGTATTAATAGACATTAAAAAACTAGAAATATCTTTTTTTGAAATTAATTTTTATTGGATATTTTTATTTATATTTCAAATGTTATTCCCTTTCCCCATTCCCCACCACCCAGGAACCCCCTATCCCATCCCCTCTCCTCCTGTTTCTATGAGGATGTGCCCCCACCCACCCACCCACTCTCATCATCCTGCCCTCGAATTCCCCCACACTGGGGCATCCGCCTTCATGGGACCAAGGACTTCCTCTCCCACCTATGCCCAACAAGGCCATCCACCTCTACATATACAGCTGGAGCCATGGGTCCCTCCCTATGTGCTCCCAGGCTGGTGGTTTAGACCCTGGGGCTCTGGTTGGTTGATATTCTTGCTTCCTCATGGGGCCGCAAACCCCTTCAGTTCCTTCAGTTTCTCTCTAAACTCCTCCATTGGGAACCCCAGGATCCGTTCAATGATTAGCTGTGAGCATCCGAAATGTCCCCAAGTAGAACAATAGTTAAATATCTGAGGCACATAGCAAAGCAACTTGCTGCTATTCAAGCAATAATTTTGAATATTAATAATATTTAAAAGATTGTCACACTTTGTAATAGTACAAAAATAACATGTACACAGTGGTCTTTCTCACATGGATAGTATATGTGCCTAGTCTTCACATGGATAGTGAAACTTTGTGCGTTTCTTTCCTTTTTCTGAGACAAGATCTGAAGTTTTAGCTCAGGCTGACCTCAAACTTACTATGTAGCTCAGACTAACTTCATGGGCACAATAATGTTCCTGCTGCAGCTTTCCTAGAACTAGGATTACAAGCACGAGGCCTTATATAATATTGTATATATTAAGTATGTCTCATGTCCTTAAGCATTATGTTAGGTTCTGAGAGCACAGTAGTGAGATGTGAAACATAATTCCCAACCCTATGAAACTTGTCTAGTCAGGAAGATACAGTAGATAAGTAAGTGTGTTCACACCATCTGTTAACTGAAATTAAAAGCAATGCTACAAAGCCGTTTCATCTAACCAAAGCCTGGCCACAGTCATTGTACTCTGCCCCTCCACACCAGCTTTGAACAGCCCTTCTGGATGAGAAGGTTAAAAGATGTTCTCCTTGAGAGAGCTGGAGGCCTGACCAACTCAGCTACCACCCCAGGCCCAAATCCATGGCTTTGAATTACTCCATCTATGAACAGCTGTGAGTACATAAAGGCATTGGTCCTGCTGATCCAAAGCTGCAGGATCTCCATGACACAGGGCAAGAAAAAGGATATCCCAGAGGGGGTCGCTATGAGGATCCAGTATTGTTAGTGTAGCAGAAGCCAGAGGCCTCGAACCAAACCCAAAGAAACACTGCAATGAACATTTGCAAGTAAAGATGTGTGACAAAGGGGCATACTGTAGGTCACACGTGACACACTACAGCTTTATAATACGATTTTTTTTCCTTTTCTTTTTTGGGGGGGGGAGGGCTGCAAAGGGGAGAAGATGTGTGTATGAGAGGACAACAGGGAGAAGTGAAAATCATAAAGACTAAATAAAAGTTAGATTTAAAAAAGAGATGTTCTCCTTCTTTGTCCATGCTTCCTGAGTTTTTATATGAATATGTCTTTATAATAAGACCAAGAAAACAAAATTTTTTGAATTCCTTCAAAAAGTTTCATAAGCCCTCTCCAACAAAACAGCCTTGCATGGATGATGCAAGTCTCACTCCTCCCA
>JAJTUV010004831.1:0-12500 GCA_021653895.1 Mastomys natalensis
GCAATTGGTTGTCATGGTGAAGAGAAGCCAGGAATTTGGAACAGCGCCATAGAGCAAAGGGAATTACTATAGTGAAAAATATAGTTGATAGGTGAAGGTAATTATGTTGATATACAAGAACAGGTTCAATTTGAAGACACAATCATAGAACAATGTCATTTAGCAGCTTTAAGAACTTGGGACAAAGTTGAGGAGGCAAGATGAAGTCTACCTCATTTACAAAAATTATACAAGGCTCAAGGGAAGCCCTTACTTGTCGTGTCGGCCTCGGACGGCAAGTAAGTAAGACACAACACGGCTGGATCTTTCTCTGACAGCTTTATTCCAGGAACAATCTTCATTCATCGATGGGGAACCCCAAGCAGCAGAAATGCACTGCTTATATACCCTTCCAAGGGGGCGTGCCAGGCGGCGTGTTCTCTCAGGATTGGTTAGGGTCTATGCCTCATTAGCATAAGCCCCAGGATTGGTTAGGGCTCATGCCTCATGTGCTGCAGGCTTGTTTATACAGGAAGCTGAGCTGGCCGTGTCAGAAACCGGCGCCATCTTAAATTGGCTGCCTACACTTATTGATTTTTTTTTTTTTTTTACTAAGATTCATCTCAGCAGTAAATAATATCATATCTGACAAAGAAACAGGATAGTTGTTGACAGAGACACTAGCCTTCAAAAATGTGAATGCAGAACACAAAAATGTCATAAGACCAATGAAGGCACAGGAAGTGCCTATAGACGAATGGATGAAGAATGTGATTGATAATGGTGTTAATGTATACCATGCTAATATAATAGGCCAAGCTATAGCTAGAGGTCTCCGATATCAAAAGGCTTGGTGCTTTCATTGTGAGAAATATGGACATTTGAAACAAAATTGTGAACAAGGCATCTCAAAGGATAATTTTTTTTTTTAATATAAATCAGAAGGAAGGTATAGGCTTCCAGAGGTGAGTAAATAATGCGGCAAAGATTTCACTGAACAAATGAGTGCAGATCCAAGAGAGATATCCAAGACAAATTTTTGCTGTTGGGAACCAAAATGGAAGGGGAGTGGTCTAGCTTGAGGCTTCTCAGTAAAAAGTATGAGTCATTTACCTTTTGTCAGCCAGGCAATAACAAGCAGGCAGAAAAACAGCAAGTCAGTATTGCAGATCTAATGCATGGTACTACAGACAGTGCTACTAGGGCACTGTAGTGGTTTTGATAGGTTTGTCCCCGATAGACATGTGTTTGAATATTCTTGGCCAGGGAGTGGCACTATTAGGAGAGTCTTGTTGGACTAGGTTTTGGATTATTGGAGTGTATCGCTGTGGAGGGTGGGATTTGAGACCCTCCTCCTTGCTGCCTAGAAGACAGCCTTCTCCTGGTTGCCTTTGTAACAAGATGTAGAACTCTCAGCTTCTCTAGTGCCATGTCTGCCTGAACACTGCTATACTTCCCGCCATGATGAAAATGGACTGAACCTTTGAACTTGCAAGCCAGCCCCAAGAGTTGACTTGGCCATGGTGTCTCTTCACAGCAGTAAAACCCTAAGACAAACTGTTTTGGTTCATTCAACTGTTTGTTTTTTCTTGGCTTTCTTTAAAGGACTTATTAATTTCTTCCAGCTTTTCCTTTATTAAAATTTCTTTAAGGAATTCATTCACTTCTTTTTTTCTTTGTTTTTGTTTTTGTTTTTTTTTTGAGACAAGGTTTCTCTGTGTAGCCCGGGCTGTCCCGGATCTCACTCTGTAGATCAGGCTGGCCTAGAACTCAGAAATCTGCCTGCCTCTGCCTCCCAAGTGCTGGGACTAAAGGCGTGCGCCACCACCGCCCGGCGATCATTCACTTCTTTAAGGACCTCTCTTATCTTCATAACGTTGATTTTGAAGGTCTTTTTCTTGTGCTTCAGCTGTGTTGGAATATTTAGAGCTTGATGTTGCAGGATAGCTGGGCTCTGGTGGTGACATATTGCCTTGCCTGTTGTTGGTTGTGTTCTGCTAGTGTCTGGCCATCTGGGTTTGATTATAGGTCTAGGCACTCATTTTTGTTTTTGTTTTGTTTTTTTAAAATTTTTGTTTTGTTCCTTGATTTCTGTTTCCTCTCTGGTCTTCTGGCCAGTGTGGCTTGTGATTGGACAGAGGGTCTCTGACTTCTGGTATTCAGGATAGCCTTTTATTGAGAAGGGGATCTTTATAGGGTTTCCAGGTTCCCAGACAGTGGGGGATATCTGTTGTGTAAATCTCCAACCCAAATCAGACTGGTCAAAGAAAACACATCTCAATAATTATGGACATAAACTGCACGCCTAGATTGGGCAGATTTACCATTACACTACTCTATTCCCCAGCTATGAGATCCCTTATAACTTGTGGTTTATCCAGGCCGCGTGGTTGTCCTCCATTGTCCTTCCACCTCCTGCTCCTCCAGCATCTTCCTCCTCCCCCGTCCTTTCTCTTCTGTGCCTTCCTCTCTTTCTCTCCTTCTCCAAGCCATTTCTCCACCTCCCCTTCTACTGCCCAATCACTGGCTCTAGCCTTTATTTTACAAATTAAGGTAGACAGAAGATTCACAAAATGTCACCTGTGTACTGATTCACTCCTCATCTGCAGCCCCTCCTAGGAAAGTGGAATTAGCATCAAAATATAAGCTCAGGGCTATCCACAACAGACATCCACTGGTGTCAGTGGCCTACCTGGACTTCTGGTGGCCAGCCTAGACAGTGATTGAACAGGGGCTCTCAGCACAAGTTGGGCATTCATCATGGTAATAAGTATGGGAGGGAGTATTGAGGTGGGTAGCCATTGAGAGAGTGGGAGATACCCATGGGCAGGTGGGCTACCTGGATTTATAGCAGGTGGTCTGGCATCTGATTGACTGTTGCTCTTGATAGTGTTTTTTCCACTGGCCTCAGGAATTGGGATGGTTATGGGTCTAGGTGCTGATTTTGTCTTCGTTGGTTAGTTGTTTTGTTCCTTGGTTTCTGCTTCCTCCCTTGACTTAGGAGAATGTGTTGGTTATGTGTTTCCTGGTAGAAAATGTTCTGTGAGCCCGGTGGTGGTGGTGCGCGCCTTTAATCCCAGCACTTGGGAGGCAGAGGCAGGCGGATTTCTGAGTTCGAGGCCAGCCTGGTCTACTGAGTGAGTTTCAGGACAGCCAGGGCTACACAGAGAAACCCTGTCTCGAAAAACCAAAAAAAAAAAAAAATGTTCTGTGAACCTGTTAACCTGTTTCCCTGTCCTACTAAGCTGGTTTGTTTCCAGGGAAAGTCTGCTCATGTTGGAGGCTAGCATGAGTTGGGAGAGGGAATGTTAGAGGAGAAGATTGTTATGATCCATTGGGGTTGGGGTCTGAGAAAAAAGGGAGATCACAGCAGATATTTTGCCTCAGAGCTGGGGGTGAGCCTGGAGGGATTGTATTTGGAGGAGCAGAAGGAGAGGTGAAGATCTATAGTCAATCTACCTGCTTCTCTGTCAGGAGTGGCTTTTGGATTAGCATGGAATGCCTGCTGTAGTTGTGGCTGGGATAAAGCATTGAGGAGAGAGATTAGAAGGGGAGCATCTGTGCAATCCACAGCAGACGCCTATGGGGAGGGCAGGAAAGTCTGCATCTGTTATTTTGCTGCAGAGTGAGGTTTAAGACTGTTAGACTGGGTCTAGAGGAACAGAAGGAGAGCTGATGGTCTACAATCAGCCTAGTTGGTTCCCTCAAAGGAGTTGAGATATGGAGTTTTTAAATAATTTCATCAAGAAGATATGACAAAAGTGCACTTAACAACAGCTGTAAAACATAGCTTTTTTTTGTGGAAATAGAAAATTGATGCAAAAATTTATAGAGAATTGCAAAATTTTGAACAGTCAAATATCATTGAGATAAAATAAAGCTAGGGTACTTATGCTTCAGGATTTTACTACTTACTATAAAATTACCACAATCAAGACAAAGTAACTTGCCACACACACACACTCACATACACAAATGTATGATATTACGTTTAGGAAATCATGATGCACATGGTAAGACAGTCTAAATCACTTTCAGCAGTAGCTCAGAAATGTTATTATGCAGCCATCATGGAGCTCCTAATGTATGATTCTGTTATGCTTTGGATCTCAGATGTGTCTCAGAGGTCCATTTGGTTCTGATCCAGCTTGAGGTATCATGGAATGTGTTGGAACTTTTCGGAGGTCAGACCCAGTATAAGGAAATGAGGCCTTGGACATATGCAGTTGAAAGAGATATTGAGACCCCAATCCCTTTAGATCTTTCTCTTTGATCCTCAGTTGGGAAATGGTGAATTACTTTCTTCCACCTCATGATTATGTCATCATGATTTTACTGTGGCCTCTATGGACCAGATAGATGACTACAGAACGAACCTTATAAAACCATCAACCAAAATATATCTTTCCTCCACATAAGTTTTCTCAGAATCAATGAAAAGCTGACTAGAGAAACTCCCCACACATGAAATTCATCTGTATTACTTTTATAAGTTTTTTCATTAACCTTTTGTACATGCATTGGTATTTTGCCTGCATGTATGTCTGTGAGAGGGTGTCAGATCCCTGGAACTGCAGTTACAGACACTTGTGAGCTGCCATGTGGTTGCTGGGAATTGAACCTAGGTCCTCTGGAAAAGCAGCCAGTACTCTTAACTGCTGAGCCATCTCTCCAGGTGCTCATTAACAATTTTTAATTATGGCAAAAATACATTATAACTGATTGCTATTTATAGGTCTTTACATTTTTCCTTAACAGATCTCCACAAGTTTTCATCTTGCAGTACTGAAACTTTACACTCACTGACAACAACTCCCCTGTCTCCCATCTAATCTCTAGTAATGACCATTCTATTTTCTGTTTCTATGAGTTTGATTACTTATGAGTTAAATCATATCCTGTTAGTTTTCTTGAGACTAGTTTGTTTCAGTTTGTATAAAATGTTCAAATTTCATTCATGATAGAATAGGATTTCCTTCATTTTGGAAGCTGAATTATATTTCACTGACTGTTTAATACTATATTTTGTTATTCCATTATCAATTTTTAGGTTATTTCCAAAAGCTCAGAATTGTGAATGGTGCTATAAAGAACATGGGTATGCACAGATCTCTTTAAAATTCTGCTTTTGATTCATTTGGGCATATATATATCTTGGGGGTTAGTCTGGTGTTGCTATGTATTCAAATGTTAAATACTGTCATCCAAATCTGGTTGCCCCTAACAAGCAGATCCTTACGTATACCAAATAATGTTATGTAAATTTTGCTTGTCCTATTCTCAAACTGGTTAAATAAATGTGGCTACAGCCAATTATCTGGGAAAATAGAGGTAAGCAGGGCTTCAGTTACCTGGCTTGGGTCACACCTAGGGACTGTGAAGATAAAGAGTATGAAGAAGGAGGAGAGAGGAGGAAGGAGAAGGAGAAGGAGAAGGAGAAAGAAGGTGGAGAGGACAGAAGGCCTCCATTAGATGTGATGGACAAAGAGCACATGGCCTACTGAAATAACCCCTGAGGAAAGACTAATAGAGCAGAAATAACCCCAGGGTGACTCAAACAGCAAACACTTGGGGAGTGTCGTTGGAGAATTAATAGTCTAGCATATTGTATAGAGTTCTCTAGAGTCACAGAACTTATGTAATGTCTTTATATATTAAGAGAACTTATTGGTCTGCATTCCAATTCACCCAACAATGGGAAGTCCAAAACTCTAGTAGTTTCTCAGTCTCATAAGGTTAGATGTTTCAGTGGCCTTCTATATAAGCTGGAATTCTGTTTTTTTGTTTTGTTTTGTTTTTTGAGACAGAGTTTCTTTATATAGCCCTGGCTGTCCTGGAACTCACACTGTAGACCAGGCTGGCCTTGAACTCGGAAATCTTCCTGCCTCTGCCTCCCAAGTGCTGGGATTAAAGGCATGTGCCACTGTGGGTGAAAGGCTGTGGCAGTGTTCCCGCGGCTTTCCAGAAACAGGAGAAAAGTCTGGAGTTTCAAAGGCTGGAAGCTTTGGCGACGGCAGGCCCCAATGACATGAGGCCCCAATGACATGAGGAAGTCCTTGTTTCGAAAAGGGTTTATTTTCATGGCGGATGGTAGATGTACCTGAATGTACACCCTCTCACCCCCACGCCCCCCATGAAACTCAGGGCAGACATGAGTTAAATAGGGAGGGGGAAGTAGGAAGGGTCTGGGGAGGAATGCTTAATTGGCTCTGCCCTCTGGCCTTCATTACTATGTAAATCTCTCTAGGGCCTGAGGCCTGTAGTCACATCCTCTACCTGTGCACTTTGGTGGGGTGTAATGGCCTACGTGACTGAACAATGTAGGTCCATGGACATTAGACTGCTTGTCAGGACCCTGGATTCTGGGAACATGGTCAAACTTCTGCCATTTCTCCCTTGGAGTCTCAGGGTTCCAGGCCCATGCCCAACTAAGAACCGAGATACCCTTACGCAGTCCCACACGCCACCACTGCCCTGCAGAAGCTGGAATCCTGAAGAAGTAGAACAGATGTGCCGGCAAGTGCTGTTTTTCCTCAAGCTGCATGGGTTGAGGACTAGGGCAAAAATGCATGCTAATTTGACACACATGATTCTGAGGATCATAACATAAGCTAAGACATGGCTGTGCCTCTCCAAACAAACCAAACAACATGTCAAGTGGCAGATTTGAACTCAAACCTGGGATCTTCCCAAATGCTGCTCTATGCTGCCTTGGAGATGCAGCTTAATCTCACAGATGCTAAAAACCCCAGCTGTACAATGAAGCAGGCAAAGTCCTGCTGCTCAGAGAGCAGAAAGCAAGACTGCATGCCTCTTGCAATCAAAAATTTTTAGAGAACAACATCAATTAATATTTCAGTGCTTTCGAGGCCAGCCTGGTCTACCGAGTGAGTTCCAGGACAGCCCGGACTACACAGAGAAACCCTGTCCCGAAAAAAAAAAAAAAAAAAAAAAGATTTCAGTGCTACCTTAAACAATTGGTTTCCTTCAACGGGGGCTCCAGGGGAATACTGGGACTGCTTGGCCTAGCACATGACACATACATGATGGCTTGAGAATGTGCTTATACAATAAGTAGAAGAGGATTTAAATAAAGTTAAACATAGAAAGGGATATTAATTTAATTTATATAAAGAGAAAGGGGATATAAGTATATTTATCCACAGAAGGAAGAAATAAGCAGAAATTGGTTAAATGTTTTTAAGTATACATGGATGAAAGAGTAAATCCAGGCTTTTGATCTGAATGCTTAGAAGACAAAGGTAAGTACAATGATGTTTCTTGTGAGTCCGAGGCAAGCCTAATCTACAAACAAATCCAGGTCAGCTCGGGTTACACAGAGAAACCCTTTCTTTTTTCTTTTTTTTTTTTTTTTTTTTTTTTTTTGGTTTTTCGAGACAGGGTTTCTCTGTGTAGCCCGGGCTGTCCTGGAACTCACTCTGTAGACCAGGCTGGCCTCGAACTCAGAAATCCGCCTGCCTCTGCCTCCCAAGTGCTGGGATTAAAGGCGTGCGCCACCACCACCCGGCGAGAAACCCTTTCTTAATAAATAATAATAATTGTTTTTTAATTGTTTGAAATTGCTTTGTTTTAACTTATCAAAATGAAGGTGTTTATAAGTTCCATGTTTATAATGGTATCTTAGTTAGGGTTTTACTGCTGTGAACAGACACCATGATCAAAGCAAGCCTTATAAAGGATAACATTTAATTGGGGCTTACTTACAGGTTGAGAGGTTCAATCCATTATCATCAAGGTGGGAACATGGCAGCATCCAGACAGTCATGGCACAGGAGGAGCTGAGAGTTCAACATCTTCATCTGAAGGCAGCTAGTGGAAGACTGACTTCCAGGCAGACAGGACTAGGGTATTAAAGCCCATGCCCAAAGTGACACACTTACTCCAACAAGGCCACACCTACTCCAACAGGACCACACTCTCTAAAAGTGCCAACCCCTGGGGCCAGCATGTACAAACAATCACATTCCACTCCCTGGCCCCCATAGACTTGTTCAAACATGAGTCTATGGGGGCCATAGCTAAACATACCTTACTCAGAACCAATCATTTTAAAGATTAGCTGATAATACTTTGCCTAGGAAGCCAACTGCTCCCCTCCTTGCCCTTTAAACTTTTGAACTTGTTTTTTCCTGTAAAAATTCTACTCTGACACCCAGAACTCCCAAGGACTAAACTACTAACCAAAGAGTATACATTGAGGGACCCATGACTCCAGATACAAATGTATCAGAGGATGGGCTTATCTGACATTAATGGGATAGGAGGGAGGCTTGATGCCCCAGTGTAGGGGATGCTAGAGGAATGAGGTGGGAGTAGGTGAATGGGTGGAGGAGCACCCTCATAGAGGTGGGGGGAGGGGATACAGGATGGGAGGTTTTCAGAGGGTAACCAGGAAAAGGGACAACATTTGAAATGTAAATAAATAAAATAATCAATAAAAAATCATTAAAAAGGAGTCTACTCTGAGAGCAGACTAGTACTGCAATTAAGTTCCCAAGTCCTTTCTGCAGTCCTGAATGTCCAGAATTATAATGTACATTCAATAAACTATTCTTACTTAACTGAGATCAACGTTTATTTAGTTAAAGTAGCAATTCCTAAACTCTACACAAATAATATTTATTCCTTCTTAAATTTCTGATGGGGTTGAAGACTAGATAGTTATAGTCTCACAATTAAACTTAAGTTGTTTAGGATTTAGGGCAACATTTTGGATGAAAATAAATAAATAAATAAATAAATAAATAAATAAATAAATAAGATGTTCTAGGTCTAAAAATATCTTTTGAGAATTGTAATACTGGTTAAGATAATAAATGATTTAGATACAAAACCCTAAACTCATTAAGATAGGGTAGATGGTAAAATACCTTATCTAAGTTGCCAATACAAACAGACTGGACTTTTTAAATGTAACTCATACCTAAAAATTTCAACAATTATTTCATAATTGTTTCTACTGTATGTTGTTTATTATTATAAGAGAAAGAACTGTTTTGTCATGTAATATATTTTATTATTTCATTTTATTATTTTTTTTAATTATCTTCAATCTTTTTTTTTACAGTCCAGTCTTTATCCTTGTCTTGGTCTACCCTCAGACAGTTCCTCATCCCATTCCTCCTCACTCTCATCTCCAAGAGGATGTCCTCCACCCTCACCCCACCCTGCCAGGCCTCCCCACTCCCTGGGGTCTCAAGTCTCTTGAGAATTAGGTATATCTTCTCTGACTGAACCCAGACTATGAAGTCCTCTGCTGTATATGTGTCAGGGGCCTCATATCAGCTGGTGTATGCTGCCTGGTTGGTGGCTCAGTGTCTGAGAGATCTCAGGGGTCTAGGGTAGTTGAGACTGCTGGTCTTCATACGGGGTCGCTCTCCTCCTCAGCTTCTTCCAGCTTTTCCCTAATTCAACCACAGGGATCTCTGTCTTCTATCTATTGGTTGCGTGTAAGTATCTTCATCTGTCTCAGTCAGCTGCCTGTTTGGCCTCTCTCTCAGAGGGCAGCCATATTAGGTTCCTGTCTGTAAGCACACCATAGCATTAGTAATGGTGTCAGGCCTTGGAACCTCCCCCTGAGCTGGATCCCAATTTGGGCCTGTCACTGGGCCTTCTTTTACTTAGTCTCTTCTCCATTTTTGTCCCTGCAGTTTTTTTTTAGACAGGAACAATTCTGGGTCATAGTTTTGACTGTGGGATGGCAATCCCATTCTTCCACTTGATGCCCCGTCTTTCTATTGGAGGTGGATTGTTGTAGTAATTATTTAAATCAGCCTCTGGCTCAGCCGACTGTCTAAGCTGCGGCTACTCTGCCTAGCCCAACCACCATGTTTCTCAGCCGGAGGCCACGTGCATGCTGCAGTTAGAACCGGCCCTCCAGAAACACCAGCCCTGCCACCCACTATATGCCAGCCTGAGAGATGGCTCTGCCAATCTTCCATGCTGTCTCTGCAAGGTTGGGCATTGCCCAGACCACCCGCCATCCATGCGGGCCCAGTAAGAGAATGAGACTCTAATTTTTATAGATTAATCAAAGCTTATATATTTGGCAATGATCAGTAACAAGATACCCATACAATCAGAAGTGTAACCCAATACCTAACCTAGGTATACCAACTACCTTTGACTGCTACAGACACGTGAACATGTCTCCATTGCTCCTACATCTCTGCCTCTCTCTTGCTCCTCCTCTTCCTTTTATCTCTTCCTCTCCCAACTCCTCTTCCTTTTCCTCTTCCTCTCCTAACTCCTCCCACCTTAGCTCCTCCTACAGTGGACTTTACAAGTTCCTTCTCCCCACTGTAGGGCATTTCATCTAAGGTCCCTCCCTTTGAATCCTGAGAGTTTCACCTCCCAGGTTTCTAGCACATTCTAGAGGGTCCCCCTCCATGTCCCACCTTCTAGGGTTGCCTGTTTCCATTCATTCTGCTGGTCCTCAGGGCTTCACTCTTGTCCTCGAACTCCAATACCTGACCATGTTCCCTTCCTCCCCTCTCTGTCTCCTTTTCTGACCAGAACCCTCCTCCCTCTGCCCCCTGTGATTGCTCTCTTCTCCCTCCCAAGTGGGATTGAAGCATCCTCACTTGGGCCTTTCAGCTTGTTAACATTCTTGAGTTCTGTGAATTGCGTCTTCTGTATTTTGTACTTTTCTGGCTAATATCCACTTATTAGTGAGTACATACCATGTGTGTCCTTTTAGGTCTGATTTACCTCACTCAGGATGATGTTTTCTAGTTCCATTCATTTGCCTGCAAAACTCAGGATGTCCTCATTTTTAATAGCTGAATAGTACTCCATTGTGTAAATGTACCACATTTTCTGTATCCATTCCTCTGTTGAAGGACATCTGGGTTGTTTCCAGCTTCTGGCTATTATAAATAAGGCTGCTATGAACATAGTGGAGCATGTGTCCTTTTTATATATTGGAGCGTCTTTTGGGTATATGCCCAGGAGTGGTATAGCTGGGTCCTCAGGTAGAAAACTATTTCCAATGTTTTGAGTAACCTCCAGATTAATTTCCAGAGTAGCTGTACCAGTTTGCAATCCCACCAACAATGGAGTAGTGCTTGTTTCTCTAGAAAGAATTGTTTTAATTAGAGAAAAAAGGGGAATATTGGTTGCTTGCAGAGACTGCACAGACATAGACCCAGGCGATGCTACGTGACCTTTCCTTATCGCTGATTGGTGAATAAAGATGCTGACAGCCAATAGCTCAGAAGAGACATAGGTGGATTTAGGGTTCCCAGGCTTGGGTTCAAAGGAAAACCAGGAGAAGAAATGGAAGAAGGTGAATAGAGAATAAGCTGCATGGGGTAAGAATCTTAAAATAATAGCCTATTTTATTTAGAAATAGCTGAGAGGAGTTAACAGACAACAGTCCAGATTGCCTGACATGGATAGTTGGTTTTCAAAACATCAGAAGTCCACAGAATTGACATTAAAACATTTCTGTATTAAGGTTCATTTTGATTAGAGACCCGTTTGATCCTGACAGCTTCCCTGTCTTGGATTCTAAAAAGAAACTGAGCATTTTTGGAGTTATTCCAGTTGTGGTGAAACAGCCACTAGGCAAGAATTGCCTCTTTTCATCTACAGACAAATTGCTGTTCTGAAAAGGACACACTTGCAGAATAGTCGACTGATTATATCTGCCAAGACAGAGTAATCAGCCCTTAATAATTCTGCATCACTAGGTCTGTCAGATGATCCTGGGCCAGAAGGCTGAAGATCAGATGCTCCAACGTTTTGTAGTATAGGGACTGTCCAGGTGTTCAGCGGTCTCTATAAATTGGCTAAGTTTTAGAAGCTATGCTTTGTGCTTCCCATAATTTCAGTTAATTCAGTCATTCTGGATTTCTGACGGGGTTGAAGACTTATAGTCTCATAGCCAATCCCAGATATTTACTTTGAGAGAAAATATTTGAGAGGTTGGTTTTCAGCTGACATTCATTCTAAAGCCAAGAAAAAAGCCAGGTTCAGAACTAAGTCTTTTAGTTAGGAGAGATGACAGAGGTTCTGGTTAGTCAACAAAATGATGGACTGGGTATTGGGTCTATCTTGTACCTTACTGATACAAATTGCCATAGTTATGCTCTAATTGTATTTTGAGAGAAAAGTTTTATCTTAACAGAAGGGTGATATGTAGGAGGAACTAAGGTGGGAGGAGTAAGGAGAGGAAGAAGGAAGAGTAAGGAGATGAGAAAGAGGGTGTGTGGTGGTGGGATGGGGCAGGGAGAGGAACATAGAGGCAGATGTTCGCATGCCTCTGCCAGTCAAGACAGTTGGTATATCTAGGTTGGGTATTGGGTTACACTTCTGATTGTATGGGCATCTTGTTATTGAGCATTACCAAACTTATAAAGCCTTCGATTAACATGTAAAAAGAAAGAGTTACTAATAAAAATAAAATAAAATAAAATAAAAGTAAAATTAAAATAATATCCATGTGGATTGGCTAATTGGAGTTAAAAGTAGTCCAGACAAAACATGGCAAACTATAT
>JAJTUV010004831.1:27500-43999 GCA_021653895.1 Mastomys natalensis
AGATGGCTCAGCGGTTAAGAGCACCAACTGCTCTTCCAGAGATCCTGAGTTCAATTCCCAGCAACCACATGGTGACTCATAACCATCTTTAGTGGATCTGATGCCCTCTTCTGGTGTGTCTGAAGACAGCTACAGTGCACCCATATAATTTGAATAAATAAATAAGTAAAAAGTTTTAAAAAAAAGAAAGTGTGGGATAACATAAAAGGTGTCTGAAATTTGAAGGCATATATTCACAAGTAGATTCGTTTTTAAAAGGTGGAAGGCATAGACCAAGGAATTTGTATTTTGATAAATTTTGGTTGGCCAATAAATTACACTGAAATGGGGATGAATCCCAAAAACTCATAATTAAACTATTAACTAAATTAGCTGACAGAATCTGCAGAATGAATTTGAGAAAATTACTAAATAAGCAAGGAACAAGAAGAGCACAATAATAACAAGACTAAGTAAAACTGTGACAAGAAGCAATGTACTAGATAAGGTATTGCGATAACTATTATCAGATCTATGCTAATACTTTTAAATTGTAATGCAAAACTAAGAAGTACAGTAAACAGTATTATGTCACATGTTAATAAGATATTCAGATTAGAGAAATGCATTCTTGATGGAATCTAGATATTGGATATAGTAAACAAATATTTTAAGTAATGTACAAAATATGCTCACACTTTTATGCTATGTTTAATCTGATGAAAGTAATACAAGTATTATCTAATTTAGTATGTATGCATATATAATTTTGAATTAAAAAAGGAAATTACAAAGTTGGAAATTTCACTAGATGATTTTAAGAAGTATCAAAGAGTTCTATAGGGTACCGTGAAATGGACAAAAATGTCTGTTATGAGAATTCCAATATGGAGGGAAAATAAAGAGCCACAGAAAAATAGTTAAAAAAGCAATGACTGAAATGTTCCTCAGCAGTTTACACACAGTGCTTCAGGCCTCAGTTGTTTCTCCTGGTCAAATGTGTTTACCCTTTATATCACACAGCATGTGTATTTGGTGAGCTGATGACAAGTTCATAGGTGAAGAATGTATGCTTTACTCAGCCTGACTGCTTGAAGGAAAAGCTTTCTCATAATATATTTAAACTTGTAGTGGGAATGTTAAAGAAAGCATGAGAGCATATGGAAAACATGCTTTATTGCATGTACAGATATATACATACAACCTGCCAAGTCCTTTGTTGTTGTTGTTTGTATATATATGGTTTCAGGGATGACTACTTTGTAATTTCTGGGCTCACATCTGGGAGAGACTAGTTCTCCCTCTCAGTAGTCATTAGTTGCCTGTCATTCTTTGCCTAGGGGTGGAACTCCATGAGATTTTCCCCCTTTGAGGTAGCCTATCTATTGATGTTGTTACTGCTAAGTTCTTTTTTATGCAGCCATTTCTAAGAGACAGTCTCAAAGCATACTTCTTGGTTCTCTAACTCTTCAATCTTTCTTCCCCTCTTCTGAGATGTTCTCTGTTAGCTTGTTGTATTGAAGATGCATCTGTTGGATCTGGTCTCCCCATGATCCATTGATCTCAGTATGGTTTGTGGTTGTGGTTTTTTTAATGGTTTCCATTTTCAAAGCCAACTTGGGGAGGAGAGTGCTTATTACATCTTGCAAGTTTAGAGTCTGTCATCAAGAAAGCCAGGGCAGGATCTCAAGCAGACACCCAGATACGTGATCTTTTATTCTTGGCCTGCTTTCTATAGCAATATTGAGCTGGGTACACAGGGGCTGTTAGGCATAGAGCGGATTGCACAGGAAGGGAGTTTGATGTCACTAAGTTATTCACTGCTTGGTTCTCATTTAAGTGGATGAATAAACTTCCAGGACTGGTTTTGAAGATATAATGAAATAGTGCATAAACAGAGATCGGCATCAAGTAAAACGGGGGTCAAGGCCCCCTTGCACGAACCTGTATCCTTATTCTGCCCAAGGCTCACTCCAAAGAAACATACTCTTTCTTGTAATATGCATTTTGAGGCTTCTGCAATTCTTATTTCCATGGCTTTTTGGGTCATATTGCAGCCATTCATGTACTTTTAATACTAGCTTGTGTTGCCCCTAATACTCTTACTATAATGACTAAGTTCTTCATTCTTCAATATCAACTATGCTCTTTTTTTGTAAAGTATTTCAATGCTGCTTGTTTGTGAAATGAATCTTTACACAAGCCCAAAGTGCACAGAGATGTAGAGCAGGGAGATTAGAAATTTGCATGAAGGCAAAATACCCATTTACCAAGCCAATCAGTACCCCAAAGGGAAAGAAAACAGGATTGAAAAAAAAATGATTGTTCTCCCATTCACATGCAATGTTGTTTACAATAGAGTTGAAGCAACCTAAGTTATTTTCAACAGATGAATGTTAACGCTAGATATGTACATA
This sequence comes from Mastomys natalensis, assembly GCA_021653895.1. NCBI lineage: Eukaryota > Metazoa > Chordata > Mammalia > Rodentia > Muridae > Mastomys > Mastomys natalensis. The sequence goes on from JAJTUV010004831.1 coordinate 29,897, forward strand.
TGATGGAATATTTTTTTGAAATTAATTTATCATATGCATATGAGCATACTGTAGTCATCATCAGATACACCAGAAGAGGGCACCAGACCCCATTACAGATGGTTATGAGCCACCATGTGATTGCCTGGAATTGAACTCAGGACCTCTGGAAGAACAGTCAGTGCTCTTAACCACTGAGCCATCTCTCTAGTCCACAATGGAATGTTTTTAAGCTTTGAAATAGAAGAAAACACTACTAATAGTCACAGGATAAATGAACCTTCAGAACATTGTGCTTTAGAGAAATTAAAAATAGACTGAGAGAATTTTGTTCATGTAAAACTTGATATTGTTAAAATGCTAATTCTCTATAAATTGATCTATTAATCCAATGTAACCTCATTACAATTTTTAGTCTCCCCCCATCATAAATTGACAAGCTGAACATAAATATATATATGGTGAGTTAGATATGTTGATGCATGCTTGTAATCTCAGCACTCTGGAGCAGAGGCAAAAATGCTGCAAATTTGAGGTTGTCCTGGTCTCTCTATATAGTTCAAGGTCAGCCTAGGATATATAGTGTAGACCAATCTCAGAAAACAAGGAAGTATATGAACTATGTATAGAATTGCAAAAGTAGTATAATAGCCAAAGTTATTCTGAAAAGGAAATGATGATGGACTTGTAATTTACAGTAAAAGTTAATTTAAGATGTGATAATCAAGACAGCATGACAATATGGTAATGGCATGGGCAGAATGATGAACAGAAAGTCTAGAATTCCTTACATCTTTGGATCTGTGATTTTGAAGATTTCTGGGCAATCAAGGACAAAAGAAACAAATACAAGGTTTTTGTACCTAAGCCAAGGCTCCTAAAACAAAATATACAAATTAGCTCACAGAGAGATACATATATCTACATTGAAGACCTAAAAGTATAAATATTTAAGAACAACACAGGAGGAAGTCTTTGATACTTTAGATTACTTGGTCTTCTTTCTTATGACAATAATCAGTAAATAATAAAATTAGGGTGGGAAGATGCTGCAGGCCGGAAATAAAGTGCTTGCTGCTCAAACAGGAGGACCTATGTTCAGATCTCCAGCCGTCTACATGAAAGTCTGGTGCTGCAGTCCTGGGGGAAGGAGACAGCAGGATCCTTAGAGCTTGCTGGCCAGCCAGTCTAGCTGAATCAGTGAGCACTAGATTCAGTGAGAGACCTTTTCTCAAAAACTAAGTAGAGAGTAATTACAGAAGACATCTGATGTCTACCTCTGATCTCCACATATATATGCATGCATGTATACTTGGATATATACTCATGTATGCACAAAACTGATAAAATAAATCTTATCAAAATTAAAAGCATTTCAAAAACACCATTTTATTGGGCACTAAAAAATATGCAACATACCGATAGAAATTATCAACATTTTTTTCTCTATTGATCCAACCAGTGAACACTTGCCCTATTTCCAACTTTGAAAAAGTTTTCACATATATCTTTACCTGTATGTACGTAATACATATGTGTCTGGTGTATGCAGAGGTCAGAGAGAAAGTCTGATGACCTGGAACTGTAGTTACAGGCAGTTGTAATCCACCATGTGGATATTGAGGAGCAAACCTGATGCCCCTAGAAGGGCAGCAAGTGCTCTTACCTGCTAAGCTATCTCTCCAACTCTGTTTCCAACTTTTTGCTAATGTCCATGTGCTGCTCTGGACATGGGTATGCAAACGTCTGAGACTGCTTTCAAGTTTCTCAACAAATATCCAGAAGTAGAATTGCTTGATCACATGATAATCATGTTTAATGTTTTGAGGTATTGCCATACTGATTTCCACTGTCCTTACTCTCGCCACAGCTTGCTATTTTATGTAATTTAGGCTCTCCCAATAGGTATGAAATTGTTATGATTTTGTCTTATACTTACATAATTAATGATACTGGTCATATTTAAAAACAAGTTTTGAAAATTTTGTTTATTATTGGATGGGTATCGGCAAGGTGAGTTCTAAGGAACATGTATGGAGGCCAGGGTGCAACTGTATAGAGTAAGTTTTCTTCTTTAACATTTGCCTGGGTTTAGGAATCAGTTTGCCAGGTTTATGCAACAAGCACCTTCACTGAGAAATCATACTGCCCCCTACCTAGAGGAAACTTTAATTTACTGCGTAGTCTTCTATTGTATGAATATGCTATCATCTGTTTAACCATCTCTTTAATGCTGATATTTGTATTATTTCCAATAAACTTCAAAGTGTGAAACAAATTCTGTGATTTTAAAAACCAAAATAGTACTTTACATTTGGCTTTTCTTTGTAAAATTCCTAGTGGCTTTTTCTTTTGTTTTGTTTGTTTTGGTTTTTTAAGACAAAGTCTCGTGTACTTCAAGCTAACTTAGAACTATTATATGTGGAGGCTACCCCTGAACTTCTGATTTTCCGTTCCAGTGCTGTGATTACAGGCTAAAACTACATCACAAAAGGGAAAGTGGAAAGAGAGTTTAGGACTGGGGTATTATCCCATATGCTCACTAGTCACATAGCTGACTCTTTTATAACAGGCTTCAACACACACACACACACACACACACACACACACACACACACACTTATGTGTCATCCCTTCCTTATCAGGAAATATTATGAGAATTTTCCAGTTTAAAATCATACGGGTTATGAAAAATACAGAAACTAGGGTACAGAATATTTAAACTACTGTCAGTTAAATCATCCAAAGGCCACCTATGCTTATTTTGGATAATTTTAAACCTCAAAGGATCTCTTTGTGGGCTCTTCCACTACCCTCCTCTCTTCCCCAGAGCCTGAGGTTATAACCAAAGGGATAGACTAAAGAAAATTGGGTGCTGTGCCTATTTTTTCATTCCTTGTCACTGTTTCCATATAGCTCTTTTGAAATTATGAACGTATTGTATCATTCGAAAACACAATAAATGATGCTGCATTTCTGCAAAATTCCACAGGGTATAGGGTGGAAGATGAGCCATAGGTGGACGAATCGGCCATATTAGAGAACCTGGTAAGGCAAGTGGTGTTGAAAATTTGATTCATCTACTAATTTACTGGCTCAGGATTTGTCAATCACTACAGCCTGGCAAATGAGAATAGAGAAAAGTCCTGGGAGGGAAGGGGTGACGCAGCAAGCCGCATACACTTAAAAAAAAAAAAAGCCTGAGAGAGAACTGCGTAATCATACTGCGGCACCAGTTCCTCCATCCCCCGCTCCTGAGTGGCTGGAGCAGCTGCTTGCGGAGGTCTGCCCACTGCGGCTCTCTGCAGTCTCTAGCCTGTTCCTTCAGGGCCTAGAGGCCGCCTCGAGTCTCCGCCCAGACAGCCGGGATTCAATTCTGCTATCCCAGCTTCAGCACCGCCTTTTATCCCCTCTGCCATCACTCCAGCAGTCCAGCCGCCGCTGTCTCTTGGTCCATCTCCGCCCGATCGATCGTCGTGCATCTGCTGTATTGGTGAGTCTTCCTGCGGAGGTCGGGTCTCCTGATCTGCGGGTTTAGCCACCATAATAAGTACAGGCGATCTTTCGAAAACAATGGCTGAGTCAGCTGAACACAAGGAACTGTCTGAATCCAACCAAGAAGAGCTTGGTAGCCAGGTAATGGCGGAGGGGCCCGGGGGAAGTCAGGACCACAGTGAAGGTGCCTCCATTGAACCTGGAGATGGCGTGCAACATGGTGAAGAAACCATGGCTGCTGGAGTAGGGGAAGAGGGAAAAGGTGAAGAGGCTGCTGCAGGGTCTGCGGAAGATGCTGAGAAATGCGGAGGTACTGATGAGGATTCAGACCGTCCAAAAGGACTTATCGGTTATCTTTTAGATACCGACTTTGTTGAAAGTCTCCCAGTGAAAGTTAAATACCGAGTGTTAGCTCTTAAAAAGCTTCAAACAAGAGCTGCCCATCTGGAATCCAAATTCCTGAGGGAATTTCATGACATTGAAAGGAAATTTGCTGAAATGTATCAACCCTTACTAGAAAAAAGACGACAGATCATCAATGCAGTCTATGAGCCCACAGAAGAGGAATGTGAGTATAAATCGGACTGTGAGGACTATTTTTGAGGAAGAAATGGATGAGGAGGAAGAGACCAACGGCAACGAAGAAGGCATGGTGCATGAATATGTGGATGAAGATGATGGTTATGAGGACTGTTATTATGATTATGATGACGAGGAAGAAGAGGAGGAGGAGGAGGAAGATGACAGCACTGGGGCTACCGGAGGAGAGGAGGCAAACGAAGAGGATCCTAAGGGGATTCCGGATTTTTGGTTGACTGTTTTAAAAAATGTTGAAGCACTCACTCCTATGATTAAGAAGTATGATGAGCCTATTCTGAAGCTGCTGACAGATATTAAAGTGAAGCTTTCGGATCCTGGTGAGCCTCTCAGCTTCACCCTCGAATTTCACTTCAAGCCCAATGAATATTTTAAAAATGAGCTGCTGACAAAGACTTATGTGCTGAAGTCAAAGCTTGCATGCTACGATCCCCACCCTTATAGGGGAACTGCAATCGAGTATGCCACTGGCTGCGACATAGATTGGAACGAAGGGAAGAATGTCACTTTGAGAACCATCAAGAAGAAACAGAGACATCGCATCTGGGGAACCGTCCGAACTGTGACTGAAGATTTTCCCAAGGACTCTTTCTTCAATTTCTTCTCTCCTCATGGGATCAGCTTAAATGGAGGGGATGAAAATGATGATTTTTTACTTGGTCATAACTTGCGTACTTACATAATTCCGAGATCAGTGCTATTTTTCTCAGGAGATGCACTTGAATCTCAGCAGGAGGGTGTAGTTAGAGAGGTTAATGACGAAATTTATGACAAAATTATTTATGATGATTGGATGGCTGCAATTGAGGAGGTTAAAGCCTGTTGCAAAAATCTTGAGGCATTAGTAGAAGATATTGATCGTTAAAGCAGAGTAGATGCTTCTGAAATTAACTGCTCCACATGCAGTTACTGATGACATAAGCAGTTAATATTGTCTTGTGTTCTGCATTTTTTCCTGTCATGCCAGTTTAAAAATTCAAATACTAATTAATCTGATCTTGCATTGTAGCAGTATGATGTTTTCAAGTCATGTAGACTGTGATAAATAATTAAAGACATTAATATAGTGTGTAGTATAATTCTTCTGAAGTCTTTGTGCAATGTATCTATTAATCTGTGGCTGTGAATATTATTAGAAGTGCTAAATGAGATTATTTGTTTGCAAAGAAAATATTGGAAACCTACTTAGAGTGCTTTGCTATTTTCCCCTTATCTTAGTGCTTTAGCCAATGGACTTAATTTTATTGTGCCTGCTTCATTTTGCAGTAAATATGCAGTAGAATTTAAAACTTGAATGCCTAAGAGGCCTGCATATGGTTGAGAATTTCAGGCAAAATTATATTTATTATTGATAACAGCTAGTGCAAAGCTTCTGATTATATGTGACTGTGATAAATAATGAAACTCAGTTGTATTGAAGTTACTGTTTATCATTGATGTGTGAGTTACAGTATTTTCAAATGTTGCAAATATTTTCCTGTGTAATTGTGTAAACTGTGATTACAGTGTACATTTTTCTTTCATAAAATACTGAATCATTCATTGAAATGGACACTTCACCATTTCCGAAAATATATTTCATATTCTGTTCATTCACTGAAAAATAAAATTAATAAAAATTTCATGGTGTTATATGTTTTTAAAATGAAATTTTAAACTATAAAGGCAGTATGTTCATTGAAAGACACATATAAAAATATTAAAAATATACATTAATTAAAATCAAAAGACATATTCACCAAAGATGAACACTGTTAATATTTTGATTTGTTTTCTACAAATTATTTTTCTATAGGTTATTCTTATATATTTATACATGTATGCAAATTTACCAACACTGTCTCACATGCATATTCCAAAATTATTTATAATTGGTCTAATTTTAATTTTCAGATTGAATTGCAGGGAAACAAAAATCCAGTAAATTCATTTCTATTTTATAATGTAAGTGCTCTTTACAAATAACAGAATCCTATGTGCTCTTCTATATTTTAAATTTCTTATCTATCTTTCTACAGTTATTTGTATATATCCCTTTATGACACTGGAGGGCAGCACTGACTAGAAATAGTAGAATAAGCTGCTCAGACTGTCCAGAGATGAATTTGCTTTTGTCCTTTGAGGATACTCAGATGTCCCCCCAAAAGGCGTTTCCTTTTGACAAACTCTATGAAGAATTAATTACACCTGTCCTCCTAGGATAAGGCACCTTCTTGGTCACTTTTGTGTTACATAGAAGTTGTGAGTGGCAAAGAAATGTTAACTTTCTCTATTATTGTTGAACATTGAACATGCCTCCTTCTTTAAACTGTAGTCCAGAGAGGTAAGTTTCTAGAACTGCGTATTTTTCTTACTTTTGTCTGGTACAACTGGGGAAGAATATAAAAGGTTTACCTTTTCTATTCCTTTCTAGGCAGGACCTTCAAAGCCAAGATCTTCTCCCAAATATGATAATATATGTTCTGGTGCTTTTCTTTTGGATTGCAGTAAGTGGAATATAGGGAAACAGACAACTTATTACTATAAAGAACCAAGCGATTCTGCCAATGTGCATCCTGTAAATACAGGATGGACTAAAAAAAAATCAAGAACATAAAAAATACTTTTAAAGCTGTGGGTGGGGGTATTCTCCTTTATTCCCAGCACTGGGAAGGTGGATATCTGAAGGAGGATCAGGAGTTCAAGGCCAGCTTCAGCTATATAAGGCATTTAATAATAGCTTGGGCTATATGAGACACTGTTGTAAAAACAAAGAAACAAAAAATCAGGAACATGGGTGATTCTCCTGCTGTTTTGCAGAGAATGCCTAGTGCCTTGCAGCTTCCCATGGCCTTTCCTGTTGTCTCTGTGAGCTACAATGGTTAATGTGCTTTGTCTAGATTTACCCTGAAAGCAGTCCAGGACCCTGTTGCTGTAACTTTCATGTTAGTGTCCTCTGTCAAAGGTATGTAAGGAATGTACCTAGGCTTTATCTAGGCTTTTTCAGAGAAAGATAATATATACTACAAAGACTAGAATAGCTCCATAAGTGTTAGAACACAATGAAGACTTTGGTATTCGTGTACTTTAGTGGAATATTTAAAGAAGTAGGAGGTTGCTGTAGATTGATTACTTGGCAAAAGTAGGAACCATTTATTAGTACTAGCTCAATAAATATTAGCCATGGTGTATCTTGGAAAACTAGAAAAATGATAAAGCTATACACTTGGTAAAACAGTTGAAGCCTGGCTGGCAAGATTGCTCAGCAGGGAAAGGCACTTAACTCTGAGCCTGATGACCTGAGCCTGATCCTCAGACCTCCCCTGGGCAGGGAGATAATGCACTCTTACAAGTTGTGCTCTGACCTCCACAGATGCTTGTGTGTGCACGCACACACAATGTAAAAAAAAAGATGCACACGTTTTAGCTTCTATATGTGGGTATTTGATATTAAGAAGAGTGACATAGTACTCTTATTTTGCATATTCTTGGACAAATTAAGTGGTCTTGCTTTGTCTCATTTTAGTACACTTCCCAAGTAACCTTGTATAAGGTTATTATTCTACAAAATGAATTATATCCAACAAGAGACTAACATAGCCTACCTGTATGAACCAGGTTAGATTCTTGATACCAGGGATTGCTTTTCATTTCCCTTTTTCTTTCATCTTTTTCCCAGGGAAACAATTTGAGGCTCTCATTGCTCCCATAGTTTGATTTATCCTTAGTGCTAGAGTCTTTCAGGCCTTGAGGTTAGGCTATCAATCTCAGGCCACCACATAGTCCTGTACTAAAGTTTAGGTCCCAACTATGTTAAAAATATGATTTAGAGGCTGAAGAGATGTTTTTTTGGTTTTTTTTTTTGTTTTTTGTTTTGTTTTGTTTTTTGGTTTTTCGAGACAGGGTTTCTCTGTGTATCCCTGGCTGTCCTGGAACTCACTCTGTAGACCAGGCTGGCCTCGAACTCAGAAATCAGCCTGCCTCTGCCTCCAAAGTGCTGGGATTAAAGGCATGCGCCACCACTGCCCGGCTGAAAAATCAAAACCCTGTCTCGAAAAACCAAAAAACAACGAGAGCTTCAAATTGTTTAGTCTCTTGTTGGATATAATTCATTTTGTAGAATAATAACCTTATACAAGGTTACTTGGGAAGTGTACTAAAATGAGACAAAGCGAGACCACTTAATTTGTCTAAGAATATGCAAAATAAGAGTACTATGTCACTCTTCTTAATATCAAATACCCACATATAGAAGCTAAAACGTGTGCATCTTTTTTTTACATTATATATATATATATATAATTTCACCTTAATTCTTTTAATTCTTTTTATACTTTAATCTATTCACTTTACATCCTGGTTGCAGCCCCCCTCTTCTCTCAGTCCACCTCACATCCCCTCCCCACATTCCTTCCTCTCCTTCTATTTAGAGTCACAGCAGGACTAAATGCATCCTGTCACACTGAGGCTAGTCAAGACAGCCAGCTAGGGGAAGGGATTCAAAGGCAGTTAACAGAGTCACAGACAACCCTGATCCAATTGTTAGGGGACCTACATGAAGACCAAGCTGCACGCCAAAAAAGAAAGAAGGCCGAAGGGTGGATGCTTGAATCTCACTCAGAAGGGGAAATAAAATAGACATAAGAAGTGATGGAGGGAGGGATCTGGTTGGGAGAAAAGGTGGGAGGGAACAGGGGTGGGGTTCAAGTATAGAGAGAGCAGGGTGGAGCTGAGAGGGCTGAGAGAGAGAACAGAAATCAAGGGGATATCTCTGGAACAAGCCAGAGATCTATACTTGTATTTTTAAAATAAATTATTCATGTGATTTTGGACTCTAGAAGGTTATTTGAGGTAACTGTTAGGAAGGACTTCTGAGAATTTTTGTCCTCCTAGGGAATAGTCTGAAAAACATATATATAATACATTTCCTTGTTAATACATTATAATAAAAAAATAAGGTATTTGGTATTATATATCAGAGGGACTAGTCTTTAAGATCAGGGTATCTGAATTCTAATCATAACCCCTGTAATAATGTATAGTTTTGAATATAAACACTATATGAATCTATCTTTGTTATTTTATTAATGTTTGTATTTGTAAAATATTCAAAATACACATTACTAAATCACTAATTAATAGCAATTATTACCTTAATTATTTTCCAATTAAATGAAGTAAAAATTCACACTTTGTATTTTAAGAAGTCTTCAAGATATCTGCAAATACTAATATAGACTAAGTGCCAAGTTGAGCAGCAGTACTTAGATTATTCATAATACCAGTATATTAGTTACTTTTCTGTTGTTGAAACAATACACCACAATCCAAAGCAATTTATGAAAGAAAGTTTATTCTGGCTTACAGTTTCTAGGGGGACAAGATTCTGTCGTGTTGGGGTAGCATGGAAGCAAGTAGCAGACATGACAGCTGAGACAGGAAGCAGACGGATTTATATATTCAACTCCAAGCAGGAAGCAGAAAGAGATAACTGGAAGTGAAACTATGCTATAAACTTTCAAAGCCGCTTCCTTCAACAGGGCTACACCTCCCTATAAATGCCCAAAACATTGTCACCAACTGGGGATCAAGTTTTCAAATACCTGAGTCTGTCTATGGGGGACATTTCTCATTCAAACCACCACACCTGACTCATAAAATGGCTCATAAAGTCAGTTAATCTGAGGTATTTCTACATTGCCAGGTATATTTATAGCTTTTAATTTGTGTATACTAAGCCCAATATTTATTTGAGGCCATTTGCTCAGTGACTGTGGTGGTTTGAATAAGAATGGCCCCCATACTCTCACATATTTGAATGCTTAGTCATCAGGGAGCAGCACTATTTGTGAAGAATTAGGAGGTATGGCCTTCTGGGGGTACTTGTGGTATTGTTGGAGGAAGTTTGTCACTGGGGGGTAGGCTTGAGGTTTCAAAGGCCCAAGCCAGGTCCAATTTCTCGCTCTTCCTGTTGCCTGCAGATCTAGATATGGAACTCTCAGCTATTTCTTCAGCATCAGGTCTGCCCACATGCCACCATGCTTCTCATCATGATGATAATGGACTAAACCTCTGAAACTGTAAGCAAGCCTCAGTTCACTGCTTTCTTTGATAAGAGTTGACTTCGTCATGGTGTCTCTTCACAGCAGTAAATGAGTGACTAAGACAGTGACAAACAAATATATCATGAATCTCATTATAAATATGTGGTAATCAGAGACAAATAGAATATAGAAAATAAAAATTATGTGAGAATTATATGCAATCTATAGGTATATAACATATAAGCTTTGTTTAGCATATAAATATGTACAATATGAAGTATGCTTTTATATTTATAAAACAGAAAATATTAAAAAAGAAACAACACATCTGTGAGATGTATTTTCTTCACATTATTTGCCCAATGACACATTTTAAAACTAGAAAGGAATGTTCAAAATGAAGCAGTTTCTGTATGCCATTTAAAAATAAACACTATTAATTATCTGTTGGTTTATCTATTCTGTGTTCAAAGACAATAAAACTGGAGTTTAAGCAGACTATATATAGCCTGCTTCCTCCATAGTCTGCTTGCTCATATACTGTCACACCTCCACTGACTCTACATGCGTGGGTTTTTGTGTGCCTGCCCATTTCTCTGCTTGTGCACAGATAAACCTGAGATGGAACATGAAGTACAATAGGAATGTGTGAGGAAGGGCATGGCCATTCTACATAAAGGATCCCAGCCTTCTCTGGCTTTGCTCTTTTAGGAATATGAAGACTAGTTTTAGCCTAACTTTTGGTCTCTGACTGTGAAGGCATGGAAGCCTGTCTTCGAGTATGCCATTGAGTGGTGTGGGAGCACATACATGCTAGCCTAAAGGAATGGGTGAAGCATCACTGTTCAGGCCCACATGCTTTATGAACCCATGCTTTATGTGTAAGGATACATGTGGTCTGTGGTTGGTGAGAAAAAAGGTAGTCCTGATGTAAGCAGGTGCCTTAAGCAGCTTTGCAGAAGTTGGGGAATATTTACATGTTTTTTTTCCATTTTGAAGTCTAAAGTCTTCTCTTGTGCCCACCGAAGTGATCAAGAAAGATTGATGATCATTTCTTGGCTTTTGGCTAAGTTTAAGTAGAGAAGTTCAGGTGGCAACCTAGAGGGAATTAAAAATTTAAGTGGAGTGTCTTAGAAATGGGCAATGAGGGAGGTTTTAGCTTTGATGTAACTAACATCTCAAGTGTTAGTATTCTTAACTCCACCTCCACAGTTACCTGGCAACAGCCAGGTATGCTCCTCCCCACAGTTACCTGGCAACAGCCAGGTAGGCCTGCCCACTCTAAAAGGGGCTGTCTGCCCCCTCCTCTTCCTCTCTTATCCTCATGATCTCTTGCCTGTAGCTTCTCTCTGCCCCTCTCCCCTTCTCTTCCCCCTCTCTTTCCACGTGGTCATGGCCGGCCTCTACTCCTCTACCTCTCTGCTCCCCCCCCACTACCCTCCTGGCTCCCCTCCCCATGCCCTGAATAAACTCTATTCTATGCTCTACCATTGTGTGGCTGGTCCCTCGGGGAAGAGATGTCTCAGCATGGGCCTGCTGAGACATCCCCTTCCATCATTGGTCCCCTTCCAACATTTCATCAAGTACCCACAAAATGAATGAAATATGATTGTGCCTTAGCCCTAGGACAGAATGGGAGCTCATGTGTACAGTAAGTATGTACATATACACAAGAATGGTACATAAAAAGGTTACTGCTTGTGACACCTGCAGAGCATATCCATGCCAATCTTCCTGTAGATGCTTTAGAAGACTAGATAATTGTGATTATTACATAACCTGTGGGGCACAAAATCACATTCCAAGAATAGTTTTGTGGTTTTGAAGAAACTGAGGTCACATTTCTTGTTTTCTTGTAGTTCTCTCACAGTTACTTAGAATTCTCCTTGTGTGATTTCATTCTTGTACTGTGTTTTGACAACAGTTCATCATTGAGGGAATTCAGGGCAAGAACTCAATCAAGAACTGAAGTACTGGCTCATCTTCTGGATTGTACTCTGGATCACGATCAGCTAGGCTTCTTATACAATTCAGGCCTACTTGCCTAGGGATAGTGCCTAGGGATAGTTGGGCCCCTCACATCAGTCACTGGTCAAGATAATTCCTCACAGACATGGCCAGAGCCCAACCTGATCCACTCAACCCCACAGCTACGACTTCATCAGAGGACTCTAGGCTGTTTCAGCTGACAGCTGAAGCTACCTAGAACACCTTATCATTTGTCAGCCTGACACAAAAACCACACCAGTTAAAGCCATAATCTTTCATTCTTGTCTCCAAGATCTCATGTTAAGATCAAAATATAAAGTACAATTCAACTTTTAGATTTGAATTTTATGTTTAAGCTTTTGACTTGCATGTATGTCTGTGCACCACATACATACCTCAGTGTCATGGTTGTGAACCACTATGTGGGTGCTGGGAACTGATCCCAGGTCCTCTGTAAGAACAAATGCTCTTAACATCTACCTGAGCCATCTCTCTAGTCCCAATAGCCCAAATTTTATAAGTTCCACAAAGTCCAAGGTCTGTATATCCAAAGTCTCTTAAGTGTGGAATATGGTAAAATAAAACCAATATGTCACAGAATTTATTATTCCTAAATGGAAAAAATGAGTGTGCAGTTACAATGACATCAAAGCAACTCACAAAATTCAGTAGTGTCAATCAAATCCTTTGCTTCAGTATCTAATATCTGGAAGTCACTCATGGTCATCTGGGCTCCAAATCACTATACTACTCGTGCTATGCCATCTGCAGCACACACAACTTGTTTGAAACATAAGCTCAGGTTGGCTCTAGTCCACACCCACCACTATCCTGGTGAGCAACCCATGTTCCTGGCATCTCCAATATACTAGGGTCTCTTTACTGTTACTGATGCTTCACTTCACTAGTGGTCACTCAGGGTATCTTTACAGGGATTCCAACTCTGCCACAAAGTGCCAAGCCTCCTCTGCTCTCTATGACTCCTTAATGCCTTTATAACCAATACCGTGTGGGAGGCCTTACACATTATTTGCCAAGTTCTTTCTGCTGGCTTGTTGTATACCCTTGTCCCCCTTATGCTGATCCTGAGAAAATACTACTCAAATTTCATCCCCCCCACTTCCCTTTTCCCTCTCACTCCAGCCCCACTTGCTCCAGCCCAAAGGATATTTATTTATTTATTTATTTATTTATTTATTTGTTATATGTAAGTACACTGTACCTGTCTTCAGACACCCATAAGAGGGCATCAGTTCTCTCATTATGGATGGTTGTGAGGATTTGAACTCATGACCTCTGGAAGAGCAGTCAGTGCCATCTCACCAGCCCCTCAGATTTCATCTTAATGATGCTGACCTCTTATTAACCACAGCTGATTCTGACTCAAATGGCCCTGAAAGAGTTTGGTTCCTTTTGAAGTTTTTCAAATCAGGCTTGCCCAGTAAGAATGTTAAGAGAAATCCAGATAATGGAGGCCTGGTTTGAAAACCAGTCCATTAAACTCCGAGTACTTACCAGCTTTTCTAGTTTAAAGTTCTGAACTTTCCACAGTCTTCCCCATTAAACAACATGGTCATGTCCATTATAGCAACACTACACTCCCAGTGACAATTTCTGTTCTAGTTTCATTCTGTTGCTGTGATAAACTGCCCCCACAAAAAGCAATCTACAGAAAGGAAACTTAAGCTTACAAGTACAAGTCTATCAACAAGGGATAGCAAGACAGCAACTCAAGCAAAAATTGAGACAGAAACTATCTTCACTGACTCTCTGAACTGCATTCTGGCTTAGTCCTTGACTCATGTTCAAGTAGACATTTTACACAGGACCACCTGACTAGGGATAGTACCCACCCACTGTAAGGTGAGCCTTCCCATATCAATCATCAATCCAGACAATCTCTCACAGATATGGCCACAGACCAATTCGATCTGATCAATCCCTCACCCAAGACTCCCTTCAGTGACTCAGGTTATGTCAACTTGATAGCTGAAATTAATCAGGACAAGTAAGTGTGTTT
>JAJTUV010004832.1:0-25576 GCA_021653895.1 Mastomys natalensis
GGGTGTCTGCATTAGGCCCCAGGCCAGGCTAAAAGCTAAATGGAGTCAATTCATATTTATTTGTGTTCCAATCACCAGGACACAACTAACCAAGAAGCCCTGATCTGATCTTCCAAGAAATTGAGGTGAGGCGATTAACAGCCCATCAAAGGGTGACCTGAAAGAACTTGGTACTGTCTCTAGACAGTTGTTCCACCTACCACACCTCACAAGGAAAACCATGGCAACCTGTGTTTGTCCTTTGTTTCTGTTTCCTTCTGCCTCTTTCCGCCTAGAAAACCATCTTCTGCCTGCCTCGAAGGAGCACATTCTACTTTATGGAATGAAGTTCATTAATACCTTTAAAGAAAATTGTTGCTGCTGGGCGGGTGGTGGTGCATGCCTTTAGTCCCAGCACTTGGGAGGCAGAGAAAGGCGGATTTCTGAGTTCGAGGCCAGCCTGGTCTACAGAGTGAGTTCCAGGACAGCCAGGGCTACACAGAGAAACCCTGTCTCGAAAAACCAAAAAAAAAAAAAAAAAAAAAAGAAAAGAAAAAAAGAAAATTGTTGCAAGTTGGTCCTGGACAAGAAATACTACCCATCAGATGATGTGAATAGCCCCAGGTAGGACATCCTAAATCAGAATACCCTCCTCACCACACACACTGAAGTGCTACTCTTAGAAATGTATTCCCTTGTCAAGTGTGAAGTGCACACCCATGAGCCTATAATTCAGGAGACTGAGGCAGGAGAATCACAACTCTGCCAGTTCCAGGCTAGATTGGTCTATATAAACAAACCACTTCTCAAAATACTGAAAAGGAAAAAGTAAAGAAATGTATAGTATTGGACCCTTACAGTCCTTCAAAATGAAAAACAAGCAAGCAAGCACACAAACAACAGCAGCAGCAACAACAACAAAAAAACAGACAAAAACAGTTCTCTGCAGAAACAAAAGACCAAAATAAAGACATATGTCCATGCTTTAAACCACCCTACCTGACCTTTGGTGTCACATTCACGATGGCTTACAAATGTCTGGGCCCTACTCCTAGTTATTGCCAGGTTAGTACCTAGTTGTTAGGGTCAGAGCCTGGCCCAAGCAGACCTAACAAGCTGGCTTGGCCAACTATCTTCAACAGTCCTTGAGACAAGCAAATGAAAGGCTGAGAAAGGAGATCGATGTGGCCACTCTAGAAAGAACAAATAAAGAAGTCCAGAGACTCAAGGCAAGTCAAGAAGACACAGTCCACCTTTCCCAGGACAAGCTCCATGACTCTTGTAACAGGCCCCAGACTCTTAGCACAACGGCTCCATAATGGAAGTACCTTTTAGGCCTTAAAACTCAGCACATAGACAGCACCACCTGCCAAAAACAAAACAAAGACCTAATCCATCAAAGTCCATAGTTCTGGAAAAATCTCTAAATGTACTACCTTGCTTTTGAGTTTCCGTATTCCACTTGTGGGTAACTGTTTTTGCTAATTGAGGCATGACAACCTAGTATATGGTTTTTGTGCTTGAAAGTTTACCCTGAGAAAGGCTTCACTGGGATGCTGGACACCCAGTGTGGTCACTGTCCCAGTTGATGAAGACCTTCTACTGGCTTAAGTCCATGTCTGAGCAGTGTGTTCTCTGTGAGCGCCCCTCAGCACTCTGAATGCTGATAGACCTGATCCCATATCCCAAACAAAAAGAGCCAGGCTGAGATTCTGCGTTCCAACTGCAAAGAAACCTTTCTCCCATCCCCAAACAGAAGTTTCCCAGAAGACAAAGACTACCAATGAAAACACCTGGGAGACTCCCCTACATCACAAACATCTGGAAGACTCCCCCACGTCACTTCTCACCAGAACTAGAGGCCCACAGAGTCTCAGCTCCTCTCCCGGAAGGACCTGAGACCTCCTACACCTTAATTCCAGGAACTGGCTTCTTGTCTGCTTGTGATTTTGAAATAGATTTTTTTACTGTGTAGCCCAGACTACCCTGCAATTCCTAATCCTATCTCAACTATCTCCCCAAAGCTAAGATTGTAGGTGTGTACTGTAGGGGTGGCTACGTTTCAAACCCAAGGCCTTATGCATTCTAGGCTGACACTCTGCCACTGAGGTACGTCCCTAACCCTGGATTTTGTTGTTTTCTTTTTAATTATATCTTTTTCATAGAGAACAAGAGAGTATTCGGCTCTGACTAAAGACAAGAAGTCTTTGATAAGTTATTTCTGTCTGTAAAATGAGCCAATTCAAGCCAGATTAAAATATATTTAAACACAAGTTTATGCGGACCAGTTCACTAGCCCCAAGGAAGGAAGCTAAGAACCATGGGAAGGGAGGCAGGGGAGGGAGAAGAGAAAGAGAGAAATCGTGAGTACAGAGAGAAGGAAAAGGGGGAAGAAGAGAGGGGGGGTAACTAAAATGTCTGGGTTGTATAGGAGGAGCCTCTGAGGAAAGGCAGCCCGGCCTCTGGGGAATTCAGGCTGGGGCAGGGTATGTTGGGAACAGACAGACTGAGGGATGCTGGATGACCTGGAGGCCAGGTGTGCTTTGGTATGTAAAACACGCACCCCAGCCCCTTGTCCTGGGCTCTGAAATCAAACAGCCCTGATGACTTTTCCCTCCAAGAACTATCTAAGGATATGCACATTCTTTCTCATCATGTAATATACTACTCTCTAAGGTCCGACCCCCTCTGACCTTGAACTCAAAGGGATTTTCAGAGATGAAAACTGTTTTTGTTGTTTGAGAATAGGGTATACATCTGGGGCTGACCTCAAAGTCGTGATCCTCCTGCCTCAGCCTACTGAGTGCTGGGATTACAGGAATGTACTCACCTCCTCTGATTTACAGACAAACACTACTAGTGGGTATTTAATCTGAGGCTGGAAAGGACTGGGGGATGATTCCGTGGTAGAACTTGTGCTTAGCACGCTTGAGACCCTTCCGTACTCAGCACCAAGTGAAAACTAATGGCCTCCATTAAGGTGATAACAAAGCCTGATAAACTGCAAGCATGCGCAGGTTGTGTCAGCATTCCTTCTACGCTCTGCCCAAGTTACCTGGCAATAGCGAGGTAGGCCTGGCTTGCTCTAAAAGGGGCTCTCGCTTTCTCTGCCCCTTCTCTCTCTCTCAGATTCTCTTCTCTCCCTGACTCTGCTTTCTCCCTCTCTCCCCTTCTCCCTCCTCCCTTTCCCTTCTCTCTCCACATGTTCCTGGCTGACCTCTTCTCTCTCTCTGTCTCTCTCTCTCTCTCTCTCTCTCTCTCTCTCTCTCTCTCTCTCCCTCTCAGTGTGTGTGTGTCTCTGTGTGTATGTCCTTCCCTGTCTCTACTCCCTTCTCAACTCTCTCCTTCCTATTCGTAAATAAACTCTATCCTACACTATACCTGTCGGTGGTTGGTACCTCAGGGTAAAGGATGCCTCGGCATGGGCCTGCAGAGGCACCCCTTCCTCCTACCACACCATGCTCTATCAAACATATCCTGGCTCATATATATATATATATATATATATATATATATATATATATATATATATGTTTTATATATATATATAAAACACAACAGGTAGACTGTGCCCACTGTGCAGATATAGACACCTCACAGCTCACTCCTTCATCAATCAGAGGTTAATAGACTAGGGTTCTACTCTGAGCAAGAGTTTAGTCATCCCAGGATGTTATAAAACTAAGAGAACACATCTACTAAGGCTGGCGATGTAACTCAGTAGACAGAGGGCTTTCCTGGCACACATGAAGTCCTGTGTTTGATTCCCCCAGTACTGCATAAACCAGGTGTGGTGGTAATCTTAGCACTTGGGATGCTGAGGAAGAAGATTAGAAGTCCAAGGTCAGCCGGGCGGTGGTGGCACGCGCCTTTAATCCAGCACTTGGGAGGCAGAGGCAGGCGGATTTCTGAGTTCGAGCCAGCCTGGTCTACAGAGTGAGTTCCAGGACAGCCCGGGCTACACAGAGAAACCCTGTCTCAAAAACCAAAAAAAAAAAAAAAAAGAAGTCCAAGGTCATGCTCAACCACTTAGTGAATTAGAGGCCAGTCTGGGATACATGAGGCCAAGTTTCAGAAGAACAAAAGGTGAAGGAGAAGGGGAAGGAGGGAGGAGGGAGGAGGGGAGAGGGATGGAGGAAGATGGGGAAGAAGGAAGGGAGATGGAGGGAGGAAAGGAAGGAAGGACAGAAGGACAGAAAGACATTTGCTAATTCCATGTGACAAGACAAGCTTGTTCCTCTGTCATTGTCTCCCTGGCTTCTCTGTCTCTCTGTGTCTACCATTGCTGACGTGTTTTACTTGATAACGTTAATGAATTGAACATAATATTTTTAATACAAATTAAGATGTTTCTTACTGGCCACCCCTTTAGTTCCTCACACCTCCCAGGTCTACAGGAAAAAAAGGTCCAGAGATGGCTGAATAGAGAGACTCCTTTTCTAAGATGATAAAATGTCAAAGCCAAACAATCCAGTCCTTGAAAACTACCAAGAAGAAGCCACTCACGGAGTCCAATGTCTTCTTTATAAATATGTCCTCACCAATTGCCCACACTCAAGAGAGTTTCGTCATGTCCCAGGTCCTGTTCATATCCCTGATATCACATGTATAATAAAAAAAAAAATCATAATTCAAAACATACAGTAGACTCCAAAGAGCTGAGGCGTCTCAGGCAGCTTTCCTTGACAGCGCAGAATCCACACTGCAGAGAAGGAATGGCTGTGTCCACAACCAAGGCTGCTTTGAACCTACTGGGCCTTTCTAATGAGTTCCGTGGCTAACCTTTGCCATGTCATCTTCGACCATTCATTGGTGTTCTTGAGATTCCCTTATTTGCTAATAACTCACTAATCTCCACCAGTAGATCAAAGACTTTAGTGGATCTCACTGGCATTGACTACTGCAGTGTCAGTAGTCTGTTTATCTTTGTTTTTCTGTTTTTAAGACAGAATTTTACTCTGTAGACCAGGCTGGCCTTGAGCTCACAGATCCACCTGCCTCTGAGTTGGTAAAATTTCTTTCCATGGGGAGAGACATAAACAATGTCTCCTCCTCTCCCTCTTCCTCCTCCTGTTCCCCTTCTTCTTCCTCCTCATCCTCCTAAGGTCCCAATGGCAAACTGAGGTATGATTAAACCTTCCCAGAGTGGAAGAGTCCTGAAGGCAGTGACTGCTTCCCATCTTCTCTTTGTAGCAGCACAATTGTGCTCTGGTCATGACACTTTATAAATAACATACTGTCATCCCAAGCTCTCGGGTTACAAGTTTAAGAACTAGAACGGCTAAGCTATATGCATGTGAGAATGGGTGCCTGGAGACCAGAGGCAATGGATCCCCTGGAGCTGAAGTTACAGACGATTATGAGATGCCTGATGTGGATGCTGGGACTGAAATTAGATCCTCTAGAATCTGATCACTATATACTTCTAACCTCTAAGCCATCTCTCCAAAACCCCAGAAATTGTATTTATAATAAACTTCCAGAGGCTACTGGTTATCAGAAAACTACTTTAAAGAACCACTTTAAGAACTTTTTTAAAACTAATTTATTGCATTGGTGTTTCACGTGTCTGTGTAAGGCTGTCATTTCCCTGGAACTGGAGTTACAGCCAATCGTGAGCTTCATGAAGTGCTGGGAATGACCTGGGGCCCTGAAGAGCAACTGGTGCTCTTAATCACTGAGGCATCTCTCCAGCCCCCCATTTTTAGGAACTTTTAAGTACAGAGTTTTTCTTAGCTTATTTTAATTGACTTTCATTTACTTACTTATTTTTGTTTTCTGAGACAGGGTTTCTCTGTGTAGACACTATTTTTCTTAGTTTAGGATGACAGCTGCCTTCCCTTCCTTAATTAAGTGGCTCTTAAACATTAGCATATGAGCCCCTGGAAAGCCTGTTAAATTATAGATCTGTAGCCAAGGATAGGGTCTAGTGTCTGTTATCTCTGCTGTAGGGAGGTGGAAGCAGAGCAGTCAGTAGTTCAAGGCCAACCTTGGCTACATAACAAGTTCAAGGCCAACCTAGTGTTCTGTTTGATGTTTTATCAACTTGACCCAAACTAAGGTCATCTGGGAAGAGGAAACCTCAAAGTGAGAAAACGCCTCCGTCACCACTGCTCTTTAGACAAACCCGCCGGGCATTTCCTTGATTAATGGTTGATGTGGGAGGGCTCAGACCACTAGGGTACCACCCCTGGGATGGTGGTCCTGGTTTGTTTGGTTTTTTGTTTGTTTGTTTGTTTTGTTTTTCGAACAGGGTTCTCTGTGTAGCCCTGGCTGTCCTGGAACTCACTCTGTAGACCAGGCTGGCCTCGATGTTTTGTTTTTTAAAGGGAAACTAGAGGGCCAAGAGCCAGCAAGCAGCACTCCTCCATGGCCTCCACTTCAGATCGCGTGCCAGGTTCCTGCCTTGAGTTTCTGACTCAGCTTCCCTCAGTGAGGGACTGTGACCTGAGAACTGTGAGCTAAAATAAACTCTTTCCTCCCCAACTTGATTTTAGTCATGGTGCTTATCACAGCAACAGAGAACAAACTAGAACACTGAAAAACACTGAGCTATGGGAGGTCCCATCTCCAAACCAAGCCACCACCAACAAAACCACACCCAGACACAAAGTAACTCTCACCCCCTTATCTCCGGCTCTCATCCGATGTCTCGGTTTAAGTCGGGATTTGAGGATCTGTTTGTAACAAACTAAACACTGATGTCACCTGATTGACTACACTTTGGGAATTGCCACCCTAGCATAGGCTCGTGTGGCCTTAGTACTATTGACAGTAAGTCACTGTTATAATGGAGCAAATCTGGGATGTCTTGGCCCTCGGAGGATTCGATGAGACCCTAGGGAAGGGGGCGAAAGAATGAAGGGACAAGAGACACAAAGGAGGAGAGGAGGAGAGCAAGTCTAGGGTTCTGATCAAGCTCTCTTTAATTTCAGGTGACAGGTTATAAAAACACAGCAAAACGAGAAGTTTAGGCAAGGACCCACTGTCACATCCTCATTGCCCAAGACCATCCCACTGTCGTATCCAGCTCCCAGGAAATGCCAGACGTTCTTTAAGTTCCTGGACCTGAGACCTGCAAATGTCCTTTCTTAACCTTGTACTGACTAGGCTTTCCAGAACAGCAGGTAGTTTCCTGGGTTTGGCTCCCAGCACTGGGAGCTACGGGTGGGCAGCAGCAGCCCTCTGCTCACTAGATGCCAGCGAGGACAAAAACCATCAGATCTCCATGTGTCTTCTGGGATGTGAAACTCCCCAATTAAGAGCCACTTCTGTGAGACAAGCACATAATGCTAATTGTCTTTAACCTCCATTCCATCAAAGCAAGACCCTGTTTCCATATCCCAAGTGTCATGTATAGGCCTACCAGATACCTGCTCAGGGAATGAAAGGTGGAACTGAGTTGAAGCCCTTGATGATTTTCCCTGATCCCTTTCTTATGTTTTTTTTTTTTTTTTCTCACCATGATAAAGCACGAGAGGGAATCTTCCTGCTGCAACTGACTACAACCAGGAAAGACAGTTTCCCAGCCTTCTCTGGCCAGGAACACGTAGCATTACTAGCCTCAAAAGGGCTGGTTCCCAGCGGGGAATTCACATCAATGATACCCCACAGGGAAAATGTGTCTTACTTTTCCAGGAGTGTGGAGTGATATTGGATTCCACCATCTAAGCCACACCCATACCACCCTACCCAGGAGAAAAAGAGCAGATGGGTTTAGCATCTGTCTCTTCTGGTGCTTCTGGGCCCCTGGCATGACCACCCCTGGGAACAGTCTGTGGAGACTGAGTGGCAGTGAGCATCTCAGAGAGCTAGTGTAAATCACTGAGCTTATGGTCTGCCCAGACTGCAGAACCTTGTAGACAGTGTTTCTACTGCCAGGCTTCTCTGAGCCTCCACAGTGACACTGCTGTGCCTTTAGCCACACTACTCCATAGAACCAAAACACCGCAAGGTGTCAATTCTAGAACCCAGGAAACTATGGAAAGAAGATATTTTTGGCCAAGGTGCTGACGCTTCCCCATCAATAGCATCATGCTGACAGTTGGCTCCCTCCAGCCCTGCATCCCAGAGGCCCAACAGCAAAAGCCAGGGGCTAAGGATTTGAGGACTGCCGCAGACTTGTTCGACTGTTCATTATCCCTGCTCATGTTCATTTAACTGCCTGGACTCCTTCTACCTCCACATATCTCTAAATCTAGAACAGTTTGATGAGGCTTCACTGTCCTAGCTAAGATAGCTGAAGAAATGAACTGCTCGCTTTTAGATCGTCCTGGACCAAACATAAGCACCTTGTAATTTGTACCAACCAGGTTCTCGGGCCAGGTTTTATGGATGCCTGCGGGTAGGTGACGTCTTGCTCACTGACCTGTGGTTAAGATTACTAGTCATTATACTCAGGGCTGTGAGAAGGAGATTTTTACAAGTTTTAGCGCGGTAGGACTTTCCAGATCACTGACAGTGTGGGTGTATTTTTATGATGTTTTCCTGGATTAATTGATTCTTTGAAATGAGGGATAAAATCTGACAGACCTTGCCAGTGCAGCCAAGCGGGTATAACCTTTTGAGCACTTTGTGGCCAGAGTACAAGTTAGTGTTGAATGGAGCTGGGCCAGGGGGACCTCGCTAGGGCCACAGCGGTCAGCTGCTGGAACCCATCCTTGATGGAACTCAGAGAAGTGCAGAAACTCCAACTGAGGAATCTATCTCTTCATACCACACACTGGTGTACAAGGAGGAGACAATACTGATTTTGGACCCACCTGGTGGCATTAAGGTCTTCCCCAAAGAGAGGTCCTCACTGACCTGCAGGTCCCCATCTAGGGCCCTGAGGGGAATCCCTATACCAGAGGTCTATTCAGCATGAAGCTCCTACCCGGACATCACCATGGTAATTAGCCCCTACACTGAGCCTACGACCCAGGGGTCTAGGAGGGGCTGAAGATCCATGTGAAAAAGTATTCAGGATAGCAAGGTAAGTTAGAGTCAGAAAATGTTGGACAGGATGCAGGACTGAGGAGACTGTAGTGGCTTGTCTTTTTCTTCTTTCCCTCCTTCCTTCCAGCTCCTTCCCTCTCTCCCTTTCTCCTCCTTTCCTTTCTTCTTTCTTTCCTTCCGTCTCCATTCTACACCCACATACACTGTGTCTAATTACTTAATTTGTGGCTGGGTTGGGAGCAGAGACGCACCTAAACCTGATTTGTTTCTAATAAAGCTGGAAAAAAAATAAACCAAAAGCTGACAGAGTTAGCTCGTAAGACAGAGCTGTGATGAAGAGGCTTTGACAGGGAGCAGCTGAGAACAAGTTTCTGTCCGCTTATCTCTCCTGCAGATCAGCTTTCTCTGCTCTTGCTCACGTGACACTTAGGACCCGCCCCTCTGCAACTACTTCCCAGGGTCTCTCTGTCTGATACAAGACTTTAGGCAAAAAGAAACTGAAAAGCTCAGCTTGGGTCAGCAACAAGTAAGGCTTGTGTATCCTGAAGAGGAAGAAACAAGGAAACATTGCACTGTCTACCATAGTTCCCCAAGAGGCAGATTTGAGTCGGGATTTGAGTATTTGTTTGATAGAATTTAGAATCAAGTGGTGGCGCACGCCTTTAATCCCAGCATTGGGAGGCAGAGGCAGCCGGATTTCTGAGTTTGAGGTCGGCCTGGTCTACAGAATGAGTTCCAGGACAGCCAGGCCTACACAGAGAAACCCTGTCTCAAAAAACCTAAAAAAAAAAAAAAAAAAAAGAATTTAGAATCAATGTAGAAATAAGTCTCTGAGCATGTGGGGAGACCATCTAAATCTGAGGTGAGAAGACGGGTTCTGTGGTTTGGGGTCTCAGATTGAATAAAATGGAGAAGATGAGCTAAGCACAAGTAAGTATCCCTTTCTGCTTGGATACAAGTGACCCGCCCTCTGCCATGATAGGCCCCACCCTTCAACTGTGAGCCAAAGTAAATCCTTTCCTGGGAAAGTTGCTTTTGTCGGGTGTGTTACCACAACAGTGAGACAAAAAGCTAAGATAACATACAATCCAGCCTTATCTTCTTCACGCCCTTTGATTACTGGTCAGGACTCTTTATATGCCAAGTCTCACACAAAAGGGCATATGGAAGGCATTTCTTGAATCTTGAATAGAAGGAAGCAACAACCGACAACGTGAGTAAGGAACCACCGTCACCAGCATCTGCAAATGCAAGGAAATAGGCTCTCAGAACCTCCGGGGAAAGGCAGCTTTGCTGACACACTGGCTTCAGGCAGCAGGAAAGATGTTGAACTTCAGATCTCCGAGCATATTGAAATAAAAGGCGAGCAGTTCCTGGCTCAAAACACTCCAGTGAAGTGTCTAACTGGCAGCATGTTATAATTGCTACTGGTGTGAGGGAAACCTCACAACTGTATCCAGAGTGGGATGCTCTAAGAGAAACTGATATATTTACCTTCCTTTTACATTTGTGTTTTGGCTGACTTGATGTTTCTTTTTGAGTCTGGAGTATCAAATTTGAGTCAAATTCGCATCCTTGCAACCTAGGTGTAGGACAGTGAAGCATAACATCCAAGAGCTGAAGAAAGTCTCGAGTCTTCAGAGGCACTCGTGAACTTACCCAGCATCTCTATCATCTTGCATGCACACGTGCACAGTAAATAAGGAACCTTGGAAAGCTATTCTGTACTTGTCTGTTCCCAGTTCACATGAAGGAAGGAGGTCCATACCCATACAGATAAACACTTGTCCAAGAAAGAAACAGCGAAAGCTAGACCTTTAGTGGGGTTTTCAAGCATAAGTTGTTAACTCACAATAAAGCTTCCTAGCAGCCGGGCGGTGGTGGCGCACGCCTTTAATCCCAGCACTTGGGAGGCAGAGGCAGGCGGATTTCTGAGTTCGAGGCCAGCCTGGTCTACAGAGTGAGTTCCAGGACAGCAAGGCTACACAGAGAAACCCTGTCTCGAAAAAAAACCAAAAAAAAAAAAAAAAAAAAAAAAAAAAAAAAAGCTTCCTAGCTGAATTTGTAGTTCTCCTTGGCTGCCTTTAGTGGAAAGATGACATTCAACAACAATCATGCGACTCTTCAAAAACATATTATATGAAACATTACACACTGTATGCCTTACATTAGCAACTATAGGGGGTAGAGAGATGACTCAGGGTTGGGAACACTGGCTGCTCTTCCAAAGGACCTGGGTTTGACTCCCAGTACCATCATGGTGGCTCACAATTGTCTGTAATTCTAGTATAGGGGATCCATTGGCCTCTTCTGTCGTCCCTGGACAATGCAGGCATGTGGTACACAGACATGCATGCAGGCAAACAACCATATAGTTAAAAATAATAATAACTGTGTAATAACATTACCAATTATTTGGCTTAATTGTCTAGATGATGTCGATGGACACTTGGGCTTTATGTATGACATGTTATTGGAAATTATTTCTAAACCATCGTGGAGAAGTAAATCTTATTTTAAGTATTCCACAAGAATGTTATTATTAGGGCTGGAAATATAGTTTAGCAGTTAAGAGTATTAACTGCTCTTCCAGAGGACCCAGGTTCACTTCCCAGCATACATATGCATGGTAGCTCACAACTGTCTGTAACTCCAGGATCGAATACCCTCAACAGTGTAGGCAAAACAGAATGGACATAAAATGAAAATAAGTTAAAAAGTAATGTTATTGCCAGGTAGTAGTGGCACATGCCTTTAATCCCAGCACTTGGGAGGCAGAGGCAGGTGGATTTCTGAGTTTGAGGCCAGCCTGGTCTACAGAGTGAGTTCCAGGACATCCAGGGCTATACAGAGAAACCCTGTCTTGAAAAACAAAAAACAAAAAACAAAAAACAACAACAACAACAACAAAAAAAGATGTTATTATTAGAAATCTTGTAATAAGTTGGGCATGGTGGTGTATACCTTTAACACTAACACTCGGAAGGCAGAAGCAGGTGGATCTTTGTGAGTTTGAGGCTAGTATGGTCTACAGAGTGAGTTCCAGGACAGCCACAGGCTATGTATAGATCCTATCTCAAAAATAAACAAAACAAAACAAAAAACCAAGAAGAAAACCCATTGTAATAAATACATTTTAAGTGAAAGAAAAGGGGATCTTATTTTCATTCTTAACAGCAGTCTTAAAGATTAATTCATTCCATTAAATATTTTTACTAATTATTTGAGAAACTTATACAATGTATTTTGAAATATATAGATATACTAAGAAGTTTTTTAAAACCTCTAAACATCAAGAAAACAAATATCCCAATTTAAAAATGGACAGGGAACCAAACAGAGAATTTTTAAAATATGAATTACAAATGGTTGAAAAACATGTTTTGATATGTTCAACACCTTCTTTAGCAATTAGAGCAATGCAAAGTAAAACTTCTGTGGGATTTCCCTAGTCAGAATGGATAAGATAAAAATAAATGAATAAATAAATAAATAAATAAATAAATAAATAAATAAATAAATAAAAGATGACAACTGTTGGCGAGAACACGAGGAAAGAGGAACGCTTCATTTACTGCTGATGGGAGTGGGAACTGATGTAACCACTATGGAAATCAACACAGGGGTTCCTCAGAAAGCTATTAATGGATTTGCGTATGATCCAGCCAAACCACTGTAAGGCACATACCCAAAGGGCATTATATCCTACTACAGAGAAACTTGTTCATTCCTGTTTATAGATGCTCTATTCACAAAAGCCAGGAAATGGAAGTAACCTAGATTGATACCCATCAACCGATGAATGGGTACTGAAACTGTGGTGCATTTATACAATACAATATTATTTCACAGTTAAGAAAATAGAGATTATGAAATTTGTAGGTATACAAAGGGAGCTGGAAACAATCTTACCATCTGTAGTTCCAATTCCAGGAGATCTATGGACATGGGGACACACACACATACACGCACGCACACCAGCACGCACGGACACAGACACACACACTTAATTAATTAGTTAGTTAGTTAGTTAGTTAGTTAGTTAAAACAAAAGCACATTCCCATCTTCCAGTCAGATTTCTAGAAAACTTCAAAGCACCATCAAGTTTCTCCCAGGCAAGGGCCCAGGGGCTCCTTTAAACATTGGATGGGGAGCAGCCATGGCTGGTGGGTCCTTCCTCGAATGTGCTAAGGCCCTCATCTTTTCTGCATCTTCCGTCATCAGGGTACAGGGCCGTGCAGGGCTATTCCAAGTCTGGGTGGACATCAAGGCCAGGTGAGTGGCTCCACAGCATGGAAGATGACCGGGCTCTTCTGGAAGATGTCTTGTTAGGAAACCTAAGATACCGGAGCTGGAAGAGACTTGATGGCACTTCAGAGGCTGAAGAGATGCAAAAAATGGAGACTAAGAAATGACACTCCAGCTGTGTTGTGGCCTCCCCTCTACAAAGGAATCTACAGTTTCTTGCTCTTGGCCTAAGCTTTCTTTGTCCTCCTCCCAGACTCCTTCAAGTTTTAAATAAGGAACCCAGATGTGCCTATTGTCTGGCATCTGAATAGTATAAACTATAGGTATTGTAGCCAGCTAGAGGAAAACATACCTGCTAATCAGAATACTTCCAGAGGCAAGA
The DNA here is from genome assembly GCA_021653895.1 of Mastomys natalensis. NCBI lineage: Eukaryota > Metazoa > Chordata > Mammalia > Rodentia > Muridae > Mastomys > Mastomys natalensis. The sequence goes on from JAJTUV010004832.1 coordinate 13,548, forward strand.
AGATCAGGCCAGCCTGGGCTACAAAAGACACAGCTTCAAAAACAATAAATGTGATTTTACTTATGAAAAAAAAAAATTGGATAGGGCCTTTGAAAACTAAACACCAGGTACCTTGTAACCTCTATATATCTAACCTATAAGTAAATAAATAAGCAGCAGGCATCAGTAGACGTCAAAAATGTCAGGTCTCTTCTCTAACCCAAAGGTAGAGGCAAGAGGCCAGGAGTTGTGACCTCGCCTGTCTAGGGGAAGTTGGTTTGTTTGGAGTCAAGTCAGTCCCTCCTTGCTGGGCTTTCTCACTTAATCTTGCCTGGAGGGTTCAGGGATACCGACTGCACAAAGCTGCCATCTTTGCATTTACAGCCTTTGGTTTATTATTGTCTTTTGGAGATCTACACACCGTAGCCAGGCTCGCCTTGAGTTCACTTATAAAGCTCAGGCTAGCTTTGAACTTGTGACAATTCTCCTTTCCTAGCTCCCAATTTGTGAGATTGCAGCAGGAGCCATGAAGATAGGCTCTACCATCACCGTCTCACTGATCGTGATCTCTCACTTTGGTTTTGTAACAGACTAGTCCGGGTCTTGGATCTGTGCCAGGCGCCACAGGAAATCTGATCTTCATCACTAGGTGCAAGCCTTCATTCATCTCACTTAACACCCCTGCCAAGTCTCTTTTGTCACACAGAGGACATAAGTTCCAGAGGTGTGGGTGTTGGTTGTTTGTGAGGGCAGACTTTGCCTGCTGTAACAATTATTGGGATCATTTCTTGACTCATCGCAGGTGAGTAAAGGAACACCTTACATCATCCGAGGAGATGCTTCGAGTCCTCTGACGTTTTGCAGGAGGCACAGTGCAGAGGAAGAATGTTTGAGCAATTTACCAGCAGTACTTGGTCTTTTGAAGTCTGAACTTAGATAGGGACAGGTTGGGTGCTGCCAAAAGCAGAAGAAAGAGGAGAACAATATAGTGATGGAAAATGTCTTTGGGCTAGGTGCAAAACTTGATAAAATAGCCCTTTCAAACAGAAAGTTGGTTCTGGGAAGGGGGAGGGATGTGGACATTCGAGCCACATCAGATTCAGGCTATGCTAGCCAGCCAGGGCTGATCCTCCAAGCACTTCCTGCTTTGTTGGCTTTCTCCTATGCCACCCTGCTGTTAACCTGAGCAACGCTCCTTTCCCATTCTTCTTTTTTTGGGGGGTTGTTGGGGAGTGGTTTCGAGACAGGGTTTCTCTGTGTAGCCCTGGCTGTCCTGGAACTCACTCTGTAGACTAGGCTAGCCTTGAACTCAGAAATCCACCTGCCTCTGCCTCCCAAGTGTTGGGATTAAAGGCATGGGCCACCACTGCCCGATTCTCCCATTGTCTTAACTCCATTTCCCTTGCATTTAACATATTCTTGGGTCGAAGGAAAACATGTGGTAATCAAGGTGTGGCTCTTTATTAACAATCCTTACATTCTCTGTGCCAGTTCTGTATTAACAAAGGATTGCTTTACACTCTACAGTGCACCAAGAGAAAGGATCAGTTTTAATACTATTCAAGCTGTACAAACAGATTCAAAAGGCTAGAGACATGTTTATTCTTACAGTACTTAAGAAAAACTTAAATGTATTTTATACCCAATGATGCTTCTCACTTTGAATTTCCCAAGACAAGTACAGTAACATCTTCCTTCCTCCTTTTCTTAGAAGTAACCGACACTTCTCCTATCCAGAGGTGTTAAAGACTTCCACCCCCCTTGAAGTGAGTAGGCTATCATTATGGTGAAAGGGATATGATGTCACCTCGAAGGCCAGAATGTAAAGAAGCATGTCATTCCTCAGGATCTCTGGAGAAACTCGCTCCCTTCCACAGCCCCTTGGGACTTGTGAGGAAACCAAGCCAAGACACAGGTGCTAGGCGCAGTTGCAGATAACAGCCCAGCTTAGCCAACACGGAAGCACTACTACCAGGATGCTTAGATGATGCTTGTTAGTGGATGCTGTTTGAGGTTTCTCAGATAAGACCCAGGCACCATGCAGAAGAGGTAACTCTTTCTGTGCTCTTTGCAGTCTCCTGACCCAGGGAATGCAGAATCACAATAAAAATGGTGGTTGTTTTAGGAGTTGATGTTGGTGTGGCAATAGTAGTTAGTATTCTGGTATACATAGGTACTAAAAGATAAAAGGCTTTTTCGTTTTATTTATTTATAATTTTGGACAGAGCTTTATGTAGTAGCCCAGGCTAGCCCTAAACTTGTAATCCTGCTTCCAGTTCCTGATTGCTGGGATTCTAGGCATGTGCTACTGTGTCTTGCTTGGCAGACATGTTTACCAGAAACCCCAACAACCATAACAGGATGCCCAAATAATAATAATTTACATTTGTTCTTTGACAATTTTCATACTTGTATATAATTCATTCTCTTCATCAGTCTCCTTTACCTTCCTCCATTTCTACCACCCTTCCCCCTTCCAAATCCCATTTCTAAATTTATGTCACTTTGTGTTGTCTTATAACTTGCTGCATTTTACTAGGGCTGTCTGTGTGACTGTGGATGTACAACTATCCATTGGAGCTTAGTAGGCTTTCCATTGTGTACAGAGCTGAGCACAACGACTCTGCTCTCCCAGAACCTACAGTGGCCAAGAGTTCGGTAGTAACAGGTAAGGCGCCGGAGCTCCACTCCCATGGCTGACGGTTGTCAGGGTCAGTCCTATGCAGGCCCGGAGTAGATAACATCTGCTGATGTGAGTGTGTGTTTTCAATGGCTTTGTCGTGTCCAGAAAACTACGCTTCGCTAGCACTTACATTCTTTCCTCTCCCTCTCTCTGGATGCTCACTGACCCTTGTGGGGAGTGGTAGACATGTATTGTCTAGAGCTTCAACCATTGCTTGCCGTGCTGGGCAACCACAGTCTTTTCATTCACCTCTGTTTACTGCAAAGAGAGATTTTTTTTTTCCGATTAAGGCCAAGAGTAGCATTTGTCCAACTTATCTCTTTAACTTTGGTATTACGTTTATTATATATGTGGGCACGTGTGAGCATTCGTACTGATGGGAGATCAGAAGACAACCTGTTGAACTCCATTTTTTTTCTACCTTGTGAGTCCAGGTCCCCAGGCTTGGCTTTACCCACAGAGCCATCTCACTGCTCCTCAACTAATTTTCTTGGGACCAGAAGAGAGTGCCAGATGTCCTAGAACTGGAGTTACATATAGTTGTAAGTTTCCATGGGGGCAGTGTTTGAGAACTGAGCTATGAGTCTAATCTTTTGAGCTTCATTCCAACTTGAAGAGAATTAAGACATATTGTTTGGGGAAGCCATCCTTGTAATACGTCTGTGACTAAGATCCAGGTCCCATTAGACCGGGCGAGTACAACTGTCTCATGAAGGAGCTGGCTTTCAAAAGTCACCACAACTTCTAAAATGAACTCTAGTACAATACTCACACCAGGAATGGGTGACAGGTAGATAGTTTTTTTTACAAACATCTGGAGTGAAGAGAGAGGTTTTCGTTCATGACCTAGATTCAGTCCACCACTGTCTCTCCACCTCTCTGTTTCTCATGCTGCAGGTCATCATCTTTGGTGGCTATACATTTATTGCTAAATCTAAGTGAGCACTCTCAGACAATGATGGGATAAATAAACTCTGTCCACTCGTATTTATTGTCAGCATTAGTTGGAGTGTTGACAGCATTTGCCTAAGCATCTCCACCATTCCTTCACATCATCCTCCACCCAGAAATGCAGGTCAGTTTCAATGTGTGCTGAGTTATGTAAATGGATTTGTATAATGGAACAAATAGGATGTAAAGCAAGGCTTGAAAAAATGCTTATCAGATTTCTGAGTTTGAGACCAGCCTGGTCTACAAAGTGAGTCCAGGACAAACAGGGTTATACAGAAAAACCCTGTCTCGAAAAACCAAAAAAAAAAAAAAAAAAAAAAAAAAAAAAGACGAAAGAAAAAAAAAAAAAAAAAAAAGAGCTGGGTGGTGGTGGCGGCGGCGGCGGCGGCGGCGGCGCACACGCCTTTAATCCAGCACTTGGGAAGGCAGAGGCAGCGGATTCTGATTCGAGCCAGCCTGGTCTACAGTGAGTTCCTGGACAGCCTGGGCTACACAGAGAAACCTGTCTCGAAAAACCAAAAAAAAAAAAAAAAAAGAATAATGCTTATGCATTTGATTCATTCTGTTGTTCTGTTGCTTCAAGTTTTTCTGTCATCATGAGAACAAGTCCTATTCTTTTACCCTCTATCTCTTTTATGGTTCTCCCTGTCCATCCTGTCCTAATTAGATACTATTATCCTGAATTGATGCAGATATAAGTGGATTTTCTGTCCTCTTTTTCTCCTTCCTTCCTTCCTTCCTTCCTCCTTTCTTTTTTCTCTCTCTTTCTCTCCTCTCTCTTCCTCTCTCTGTCCCTTCTCTCCATCTCTCTCATTTTTGTTTGTTTGTTTGTTTGTTTTGAGCCATAGTCTTACTCTGTAGTCCAGGCTAGCCTTGGACAAACTGCTGGGATTACAGATGTGAGCCAACACATCTGGAATTGTTCCTGTTATCCTGAATTTGTCCTTCTAGATCCAATCTTTTCCTTTCTTTGTTCTGGGTCCTAGAGGCTGAGCTCTGTGGTCTGCTTTGATTTCCTTATCTTCTGGCTTTCATTTTAGGTTCAGTCAAAAATGGTTCTGGCTGAGAGGAGTAAGACTATAGAATTAGTCTTCTGAGGTTCTTCCTACAGATTTTTATAGCTTGGTTGTGTCCTGCTGGAAGCAGTACTACATAGAGGCCACTGCTTCCTTTACCTGTAACTGTGGCTACCCATCATGCCTTCAGGTTTAATGGTATAAATAGCTGCTTGCTCTTGGTAGCCCCATTGCACTGAACTATCCAAATGGTTTCCCCTTATCATCACACACTGTTAAAATTCTCAACCATCTCATTTTTGTGTGACACTGCCAGGAGACTAACATTTGCATTATTTAAAGGAATCTCTACTATCGCTACAAGATTTGTGATAACACTGGTTTAGATCATTTAGGATTTCAACAACTTTAGGCATCAGAACACACCATGTACCTTTTGATAAGGGGTAACCTTATCAAATGTACCATATTTCCTCCAAAACTAGCAATTACCACCTCTCAAGAGGTCAAGCATCAGAATCAAAGATCACTTGGTTCTCTCTTCTTCCACGTACATCATTTTATCAAGGCTGACCAACTCCAGGAGCCCTGATGAATTGCCACATGATGGTCTTAGATGACCCATCCGTTCCTGACCTTTTTCCCAGATCTGCACTCTGGGTACTTGCCTCTTGGGCATGAAATCTGCTATGGCTTTGGCCAGGGGTGACTATCTATCTGGCCTCTGCCCTTTGTTTTTTTTTTTTTTTTTTTTTCCCTGTGAGTTTAGATAACATAGTATTTAACACCTTTAGATTTCTTCCTCTAGACCCCTAGTATTACCACATACTTTCCTGGCATCTGAAAGCATCTGGGGGCTCTTGAAGAAAGAAAGGAGAACTAATTTTAACATCTATGTGCTGAGCCTTACCTGTGAATTATTTCAGTTACTATTGCTGCATTAAAAGGTACCACCAAAGTATAATACTTTAGATAAGCACTTGATTCCATTGGAATGTATTGTGATCAGGTTTCAGACAAGGAACTGATTGTCTCTGCTACATGAAGTCTGGACCTCAGTCAGGAAGACGCGAAGCTTGAAGAGACTTGACAGGTGGTGTCTGGAATCATCTGTAGTTTGTTTACTTTGGTCGCAAGACATTGTGAAATCAAGCTGGGAGTGACCTGAAACTTCCTCCCTGCTGATTAGCTCTTATGGTGCCAGGAAGTGGTGTGCATGCCATCTGGTGTAGAAGACCTCAATGATACACTACAGCCAACTCTGCATGCTAAAATACTGACCTACCAGGTAAAATGCACACACAGACGCAATAATGGCACGAAGGTTACAGGTGTAACCAAATAGTTTGGGATTGGATTTGAGGCCTGTTCCACAAGAAGGAATTCAGGCCTGATTTATAACTGATCCAAAAGCTCATGAGTTAAGAGGTTATAGGCACCAGGTAGTGGTGGCACAGCCTTTAATCCCACACTTGGGAGGCAGAGGCAGGTGGATTTCTGAGTTCGAGCCAGCCTGGTCTACAGAGTGAGTTCCAGGACAGCCAGGGCTACACAGAGAAACCCTGTCTCGAAAAACCAGAAAAAAAAAAAAAAAAAAAAAAAACAAGCAAACAGAACAAACAAATAAACAAAAAAGAGGTTATAGGCCCTAAGGAGGAACTTACCATTGTTGGTTTACTAAGTGACACATTTTCAAGCTTTTTCCTAAATCGGTCTGCTTATACCGTAGATTAGTGCTACTTTCAACCTTGGCCTGAGAAACTTCTCTCTGCAGTTTTCAACAACTAATTCAGACTCATAACTGGTCAAAGTGCAGAGATATAAATATTTATTGAGTTTAACCCCAAGTGGAACATCTGTATCAATGCTTTCACACAAAGTCAGGGAACATCTCAGAAGAATAGGAAGAATGTAATTACTGGAGTCCGAGATGTGGTGTGAAATGAAGTTCTGGGGACATGGCATGACCTGTGCATACATAAACTCGTGAGGCTTTGACATCCTTCTCAAAGGATAGGAGTGGGGTGGGGAGTCTGGATTACTAGGAAGACTGGGATGGGAGTAAGCATCCATTCAATCAAGATCACTATTTACATGGAGAAATTTGTCAAAGAATAAGTTAAAAAGCTATTCTATTAAAATGAGTGGGAGGAACATTTCTTTAATCTCTGTACATGGGAGGTAGAGGCAGGTGAATCTCTGAGTTAGAGGCCAACCTGGTCTACAGAGTGAGTTCCCAGACAGCCAGAGTTACACAGAGAAACCCAGCCATGAAAAACAAAAACAAAAAAGGCATGGGTCAGTGGTTAAAAGCATTTACTGCTCTTGTAGCAGACCCAACTTCAGTTTCCAGAACCCACATGATGACTCAACCATTTGAACTTCAGTTCCAGGAGATTCAGATCCTTTTCTGACCTCTGTGGGTGCTAGGCATGCACACGATGCAAATACACACATGCAAACAGACCACTTATATATGTACAATAAAAGGTGAGTCGAAGCTCAAGGTACCCTCAGTTACGTGGTGAGTTCAAAGTCAGCTTGAGACACACAAGTCGCTGATTCTATCCATAAGAAATGGAAAAGAAGGGCATTTTTATTTTACAGATAAAGAAACAAACAAAAAAAAAAGTAGATAAATGATGTTTTTCCCCAAAGAGTAACATGGCACATATAGGAGTAGATTCTGATCACTGGGACCTATTTACTGTGTCAGAAATATAGATGTTATATGTGGATTTATGTTCAAATCAGACTGTTTCTACTAAAAGCAAAGCATATAAGTAATTAAAAAGTTAACCTTTATTTTTCTTTTATGTGTATCGGCTTATTTGTCTGTGCACTTTGTACATGCAGTAACAACAGATGCCTGATGGGGGGCCTTGGGTCCTTTGGAACTGGACTTAGAAATGGTTGTGAGCCACCCTTTGAGAGCCAGGAATTGCTCTGGGTCCTTTCCAAGGCATAAGTCTAACGCTGACCACTCTCATAAGTATGTCTCTCAAAACATTTGTATTAACTCATGTCAATAAATCTATATCCCAATTTCCCCTGGTTTCTTCAGGATGGGAACTTATACTATCCAAATTTATATTATCCATATATGTTCTTCTGGAACTTGCAACTCTGACTTCAAGAGAGAGATTCTGGGGCTAGACGAAATGGTTTAGCAGTTAAGAGTGTGTTCAGTTCTTTGAAAGGACCTGAGTTCAGTTCCTAGCACCCACACTAGGTATTCACAGTCATCCATAGCCCAGCTGATATCCTCTGATGCCTCTTGACCTCTGAAGACATCTGTATTCACCTGTGCATGCATACCCCCCCACACACAAAAAATATTTTTTTAAAATAAAGAAAAGTTCTGTGTCCTCTATGAAATATTGGGCTTCTTGTCACAGCTACCAAAAGAATACAGGGAAAGGATGCTTTGGGGTTTCCAAAGTTAGCTCATTAAAAACCCACTACCTGGCATTCAGTCAGCTGACTGGAGTCTTCTTGCCTGCCAGATAAGAATGAGGGGTAAGTGAAGGAAAACATTGCCAATGCTGGTGGTCCTGGGCCCTTGAGAAGTTCAGGCAGACCTAGACATAGAGCTCCAATCTAAAAGTTAGGGGACTATTGCTCCAGGATTTAGAAACTTGGCCTCCCAGCACTCAGGTTGGAGATTATTGTTCTTGGTTTTAACTACCTGTCACGTGGCAAGTCTTATAATCCTCAGCTTTCAAGAGCAGTGGGGTATGGCATCAGATAGCAGGAAGTAGAAACAGACACTATATCTATCTGTCTGTCAGTCTGTCTATTTTTCTTTCTTTCCTTCTCTTCCTCCCTTTTTAAATACAGAGTCTCACTGTGTAACTTTGGCTGGCCTGGAACTTGCTATAGAGACCAGGCTGGCTCCAAACTCACAGAATCTAATCCCTCTGTTTCCTGAGTACTTGGATCAAAGGTGTGTGCCCGACACCTAGAAAGGTAGTGTCTTCTAGTGTAGCTTTGGTCTTGCTTCAGGTCTCTCGGGACTCTCAGTTTTTCAGTGACATGTGTTTTAGGTCTAAAATGAGACCTCATCCCTTAATAACAACAAGCCTTAGAGCTCTTGGGGCTGGCATATTTGAAAATTTGAACTTTAAGGCCTGGAAATTCCCTGGAAGTACCAACAAACAGTTCTTTGTCTTTAAAAGCATTTTACTCTGCTCCTCCTCCTTTCTGGGATGGCTTGTCAATCTCCTCATCACTATGGCTACGTAGGTTTCCATCAGTAGTTGGGTGTTCCATTGTGGCAATCTGGGAGAAGGGAAACCGTGGCAGAGGAGACTAATTGCCTATGTCAACCAAGACATAGGAAGACCCCAGGGAGGACAAGACAAAGCATCCCTTTCCCGACAGCCTCCAGTTACCTACTTCTTCCCAAATAGGTCCCCGCCCCCACTCTCCCACTTTCTCCAGTAGTTTCCCCCCCCTACCTCTGAAAAAATGAGAAATTATTCCAAATTTTGTGGTCGAGCCTTCAGGATCCAATTGCTGCCCAAAGCTCATCACTGTCAACAAAGCCTTTAAACAACTGGGCATTCAGGGGACACTGCAGATTCAAACCATAAAATAAGTACAGCTAAAGGTACCCGGGTTCATTTCCTCTAGGGACCCTCTGAACAACGGTGGAACATGACTCAGGCCCATGATACTATGAGGGCATGTTCATACACTGATGGATTAATTCAATGCCTGTGAAGTTTTAATCCTCAATGTAGCTGTATTTGGAGTGGCTTAAAGGAAGTAGTTAGGTCAAGTTAGGTCAAAGAGTGGAGAATAAGATTAGTGTTCTTGTGTTGAGCCTTGGTGCTGCCTTCTAGGAATTTGGCAAGAATTTGACCTTGGGCTAAGACAAGAAAGTAGTCAAGATGAATGCAGCTAAGGAATGTGTTCTTTCTATCTTTATGGGTACAGTACTCGGGGACCTTTGTTTATGCTTTTTTTTTCCTTGATACTTTGTTTATGCCTTAGGACTGACCTATTCTTTGTATGTACCTAGAATGACATAAAGGCAGACTGGAAAAAATAAACCTGCTCAGAACTGGCTGGGGTCATGTTATTGTTGTCTAATTGTCTTTTTTTTTTTTCAATCCTCTTCCTCCCCCCTTGGACCCTGATGACTGACTGAGCTGGCTGGTCAGTTCTTATAAGAGACAATAGAGTTTATTTCTTTCCCTGTTGGTCTCCTTCCCCTCCTTCCTTTCCTCTTCTTTTCTATCCCTCCTCTCCTTCTCTCCATGCATTGAAGAAAGACCATGTGTGGACACGTCAGAAAGCAAAACATCAATGCAAGCCAAGCGACAAAGTTCCATCACCAACACCATATCAATCAAGATGCTGACCTTGGCCCTTTTTACATTTCAAAAGTGTGAGAAAGTAAGTTTTTTTATCAAACACAGTTTATGGTGCTTTGTCAAAGCAGTCCAAGGATCCTAGCAAGGGGATCTCTCTGGAACTGAGGGAAAAATTTCTAAAATATTAGCGAAATCCTAATATATCTTTAAGTTAGTGAGTTACCAGCAAATAAAGACAGACTTCCCCAGTGACGGGGAGGCAGCTCGGGCCCGGTAAAAATGGGCTTCGCGCTGTTTCTCCCCTTTGGGGCTGTCCTTAGTTGGGAAGTAACAGCTGTGGAACTGAGCTGTAGTTTTCTGGTAGTCCCAAAGAGTAAGGTTTTTAATTTTGTTATTAAAAAAAAAAAAAGGAAGAAAGAAAGAAAGAAGCAAGAAAGAAAGAAAAGGAAGGAAAGGAAGAAAAGAAAGAAAGAAGAGAATGTCACTTATCAAAGCCTGACCCGGTGATGTTCTGATCTTCCTCCATTTGGCTGGGACCAAGCTACCTTTTCAGACTGAACAGAAAATGAAGCCCAAATTCCTGAAGGATTAAAGCGGGTTCCTATCATGGAGTAATTAAGGAAATGCTTATTTTTTTTTTAAAAGTAACATTTATATAAAGTCTCATTGTGTTCCCCCCATTATTTCTTACAATTCATTTTGGCCCCCCAAGAGCTGGAATTACAGGCATGTGTAGACCACAGGCCAAAAAACTAGATTTAATTTTAACTAATTAAAAGGGGGTGTTGCCTTCAGTGAGAGTAAAGGGAACAGAAAACTTCTGGGGGAAAAATGCCCCCATTTGGGTTCAAATGTTTTTCCACATTGAATTCCATGTCGCACACAAAGTGATATCACATAGAGGAACAAAAGTGATGAACAAAAACCCCCCTCCAACAGAAGAGACCTAAAATATTTTAATAACATTATCAACTAAGAAACAAAACTTTTTGGTTTCTTGTTTAAAGCACACACACACACACACACCACACCACACCCTCGAGTGGTGCTTAAATATCACTAAAAAGCCTAGCAGGTGCCAGTATTTAAAACCACTTTTAGGAACAGAGGCAGGTGGCTCTGAGAAGGTTTAAGGGGCCCGCCTGACCCCACACGAGTTTCCCCAAAACCCGGGATACCAGTAAGATCCTATCTTAGGGGGTATATCTGACAAGAAACAGCAAGCAAAAAATTTAAAACCTGATAGCACATGTGGGGGAAAAGGCCAAATTTAAAAAGTGGGGACTTATTTTTATTCTGCTTTTTCTGTTTATAACAAAATACCCAGGGCATATGCCTAAAAAAGCGATTCAAGGGGAGGATGTGTGTGGTTTGTAAACCCCTTTTTTTCGGTGCACACGCCCTGGCTTGGTGCCCTACCACGAAAACTGGGCCCATCTTTGTTTGAACATTAGGGGTTGAAAAGAGAAAGCCTGGGGTTTCAAGGTTCCCCCGCTAGGGAACACTTGAGGCCAAACCTGGTGCCTGGCCAAGGGTTTTTTGGGGAAAAATTTTTCTCAAAAAAAAACCCAAAAAACAAAAAACCCGAGCATTGTCTTCAAGGGGCCCTTTCCCCCCGGGAGCCCAGGAAAGGGTTCTCGACAAAGAGTTTCTCATATTCTAATTCAATGGTTACATCAAGAAAACTTGTGCGGGGGAATAAAGGGGATGCTTTAGGGTTTTTTGCTTTTTCCCCCCTTCGGTTTTTTTGTCTGTTTTTGTGTTTATAAAATTCCCTTCCTTTCTCCCAAATTTTCCCTTTTTTTTTCCTGGCCATTTTGGACTTCCCCTGGGCAGTAAGCTAAAAGCAGGGCTTTTAAAGTTGCTTTTATCGGTGTTTTCACACAAAAGAGAACAACTAACCCACACGTATACACACCACACACACCACACAACACTCACCACCACACACATACACCACCATACAAATTGGTTTCCTGAGAGATAAAAAGGGGTATTTGTCTTTCTTCTGTTTAGTCACTTACATCTCTCCGGTCTCCATTTTTCCCGGAAATGATAAACTCTTTTTCTTTTGGGGGT
>JAJTUV010004833.1:0-14222 GCA_021653895.1 Mastomys natalensis
ATGTTCATGAATAAGATTACCTAGCATAGACTTTTAATTACCATTTTGGACTGGACTTTAAAATGTCCATGTCATGTCTGAGTTTGAAAAGGGTGAGCAATAACATATTTTTAAAAACACTGTGAAAGAGCAATAGAATACTATAAAATAATTTTAAGTTTATATATGTTTAAATAAATAACATCAGAATGGAACAGCATTCATTTGTATAAGCATACATTGGCTATGTGCTAAAGAAGAAGCAGATGGGTAGGCATATATTTTATATTAGTTTTTGTTAATGTAAATGGGCCTCTATGATCTTGAAATTTTATTATCTTATAAGAAATATTTTAAACAAGAGTTGAATGTATATATAGCATGTAGTAGAAATATAACATTGAATCGTTACCATCATGCAAAAACAGATATTTATTTAAAATATGAGTCATGTTACTTTTTTAGTTTAAAAGATTTTAATAATAAAGTTAAGTCTAAAAGGAGATTTCAACAATAAAGAGATAATTAAGATCAAGAAGTTTTATAACCTTCCTTTATAATTAAAACTATTTGCATAAGGGCAGAATGGAAAGAAATCAGAGATAAAGGACATTTAGGAAGTAGAAGTTTAAGAGTAGGTAGAGCAAGTTAAGTATAAAAGGTGTGTGGATCATTTGTCGGTGTGGTGATAATTTGGAAATCTGAAACAAAATCTGGAGAGTACAACTAGGGGAAAGCTGCAGCACATTCAGCCAGCCAGCCAGAGGGCATGAGAGGTGGTGCAAGGAGCTGCAGCAAGGCAGAGGCATTGGGGACAGGAAGGCCTGAAGAAGGGCAGAGGAATGGAACAAACATGGGTCCACATGGGCAGGCCATGTAGAATTTAAAACTAAGTCACAGGAAAATGATCTGTACATCTCAGGAATAGTTTGACTGAGACTAGGAAGGAAGAAATGGGGCTTAGAGGAAAAATAAATAGAAAATCACTTTTGATTTCTCTGATTGTTAATATTACTTTTAGAAATTTTGTTGGAAAGACAAATGGACAGAGGTTTTTTTTTTTTAAAAAGGAATGAATGAGAAGGTTGTCCATGAGGATGGAAAGAAGAGGAAGTATAGAGTCTTTGCAGCTGAGTTGGGAATCCCCAGAACCCAGAGAGGACAAAATTATGGACACAAGGGATTATTGAATCAAACATAACAGTTCAATGTATTGAAATTGAGGGCAAGTTTGTAAAAGTTTTTTTTTGAGGGTATAAACATCAATATTATGCAAGTTCCCCAAGCTTAGCAATCACTAGGCCCTAGCAAAATTAATCTGTTGCTGAAGGGACACCAGGCTGTCATCTGTAGGTGCCATGATCTGCTTGTCCTGAAAACTCTCCCATCAGGTGGTGTGTCCTGAGGAAGATGGCTGATGTCTCAGGGGGTTCAAGGAAATGATGAGATGGAAGAGATTGTGAGCTGGTGGAGATGGTGAGATGATGGGTCAGTTCTCTGTCTGACCTATAGAAACAGTGATTTCCTCATAGCAATAGACCTGTGGAATAGTCAATGCAAGGGTAGATATCTGTGTAGGGGGTTATTTTTATTTTATCCTTTTTTTACATAAAATGAGAAGAATAATGCACACATTTGTTTGATTGGCATCATATCAGTGGTTAGTTGCTATAGATTTAGGAAAAAGCCAAGAGTATTAAGGGAATCTTTGTCCTGAAGTAATCCTTTAAGGTCACCTTTATTGCATTAAGAAAGTCAGAGGGAAGAGTTGGGAATTACTTATCTCACCTGCTTCTGGTAGCTTTGAAAGAAGACAAGAACTGTGATAATTATGTATCTGGGATAGGCAGTTACAGATTTTTAATGAAAAAAAGTAACTGACTTATATAGATATCATTTTATTAATTAAGGATTAAATAATGGTTATTAGTATAGTGTGCTTGACCTATGGGAGATAGATCCAATATGATTTTTTAGTTCAAAAGAATTTTTAAACAACTTGAAAAATTTTAGGACAATTTGGGGGGTTAGAAATCAGGAGCAATGTTTCGGGTGTTCCCAGTGAGGGAGGGTAAAAAAAAAAAGCATTTAAAAAAATTTTAAAAAACAAAGAACCATGAAAATTAAGTTTGGATGAGCAGTGTTGTTCCAAGCTGTCAGCAAACCACACTTATGTTTGGAACACTCTTCCTACCCAGGTGGAGAGAGAGGACCCTTCTCTGCAGCCTCCTCTACTGCTAACCATTTGCTCCACTGCCTAAATGTATGTTAAACCTTGGAAAATGGAGCAGGAAAATAAGGAGCAATAGGGGTCTAGTGGCACCTTACAGGCAGCACCTGGGATGGGAATGTGTATGGGATCTTTGTTAATGCCTGTGCAGATTGTCTGGTTCAGACATGGGTCTGTGCACAAGCTCTAACCAGTGGGTCACTCAGGGCAAGGGGATACCTTACTTTTTGTTCAAAACTAGATTCCTGTGTGGATCTAACGTGGGCCAAACAGCTCTGGGGATATATCAGCTGGTTATGGGACCACGTAGGGTGCCAGATATCTACATCACCATTGGGTTCCCAGGGTGCCTTCTGCAAGCAGACCACAATCTTTAATGGGGTTCTCAGCAAGTGTTTTTCTGGAATGGGAGAAAAGCAAGTCTGGGATTGTTTGTTGTGGTTCCCAGTCCTCCTGTGTACCCAGGCATTGCTGGGAATGGGAGTCTTTCGTCCAAATTTCCTTCAGGGGGCTTCTTACTAGGCAGGAAGGGGGAGGCAGAGTTCAGGATGGGAGTGGAACCAGGTTTGCTTCAGAGTGCATGCCCAGAATACAGAGGGTCAGAAGAGAAAGCCTTCTCTGGGAGATTTTAGGCATGGCTTTTATGATTGAAGTTCCCCTCACCCCCAACTTCCTGTGGTCCTTGCTTGTTAGATTGCTTTTTTGATGGCAATGTGTAAGCATACACCTTGTTCAGGGTGAACTGGAATTAAATAACTTTTGCTGGAAGAAACCCCGGAAGGGGAAGCTCCACTGCTGAACATCAGGGCCTATTACATACCTCATTGCATGAAACTTCCCAGGTTTTATGCTACCGTATGAATCGCATGGTCTCAGTGGGGTGTCCTTTTAAATTCCAGAGCAGGGAGGGCAGGCGAAGTGACCTTGCTCTTCCATTTCAATTCTGAGATTCATGGGTCTGGGCTCATTAAACTTTTCCTGTTCTTTGGTGAATGGTGCACTTGTCCCGATAGGATAGCTTTCTTATTAGCCCAAAGCTCATTTTTGGCATGGTAGTGGCTACTTACTCTGAAGATCTCCGTCTTTCTTCTTCAAGTGTCTAGGATTTCAAGATCCTATCAAAACCATCTGGCATTCATATGTATACTAACAGTCCAAACTTCTGTCCTATGTATGTCTCATGTCCTCATGTGTAACAGCACTTAACATTTTGGAGCCATCTCTACACATTTTCTAATGGCTTCTATGAGCCACTTCCACTGGGGACTAATTTCTTAATTGGTGCTTCTGATATATGCATGTCTTGCCTTAATGAGAGATGGGAAGTTATTGACCCATTTTGTTTAAGAAAACACTAAAATTATCCTAGCTAAAATCCTTTCCCACTGTCTAATCAATTAGACTGTGATAGGATTTTTCATCACTTGTTTAAATATTTCACTATTCAATGATTCAGGTGATAAAATTTTTCACATACTAGACCCAACTTGCCGTCCCAATAAAAAGTATTGATAAATGAATATTCCCACCCACTCTGCTAAAGGCCAAAGCTAAGTGTTAATTTCTAAACATTTCTATATTATTGTCCCTGTGTGATTCTTCCTATAGAGTCCATATTTTTAGAGCTCATATTTGTCTAACATAAAATCTGACTTGTACTCTCTCTACTCTGTATAGTGACAGCTGTAAGAATTCACAAGGCAACACTTCCCATTTCATTTTCCCTTCATCCATTTTTTCCCCCTGCTGAATCAGAAACTATTGTGCAGGATAGTATCCACATGTCTTTTTTTCTTAGTGTTCTTCAATTATAAGGGCAAATTATTTATGACAGACATCTCAGATTCAATTACACATATTATTCCCACCAAAAGTACCAAAAGTAATAGCATACATTCCACAGACTGGAATTTTCTACCATATGCATTACATTTAAGGATCACACTATATTTTTTTATTGGTTATTTTTACATTTCAAGTGTGATCCCATTCCAGGTTCCCCCTCTACAATCCCCCTATCCTTTTACCTTCCACTCTGCCTCTATGATGGTGCTCCCTCTACGCACTCACCCACTCCTGCCTCACTGCCCTAGCATCCCCTACACTGGGGCATCCAGCCTCCACAGGACCAAGGGCTTCCCCTCCCATTGATGCCAGATAAGGCTATCCTCTACTACATGTGAAACTCTCCACAGGTCCCTCCATGTTTACTCATTGGTTGGTAGTTTAGTCCCTTGGAACACTGGGGGGGGGGGTGTCTGGTTAGTTAATATTGTTGTTCTTCCTATGGTTGTTGCAAACCCCTTCAGCTCCTCAGTCCTTCCCCAACTCTTTCAATGGGGTCCCCACACTCAGTCCTGTCTATGGTTGTGAGCATCCATATCTGTATTGCTCAGGTTCTGGCAGAGGCTCTCAGGGGCAGTTATACCAATATCCTGTGATCAAGCACTTCTTGGCAGCAGCAATAGTGTCTGGGTTTGGAGTTTGCAGATGGGATGGATCCCCAGGTGGAGCAATCTGTGGATGACTTTTCCTTTAGTCCTCTGCTCCACTTTTTGTTCTGCATTTCCTTTAGACAGGAGCAATTCTGGGTTTATTATTTTGAGATGCCTAAGTGGCCCCATCCCTCAATCGGGGGCTGGGCCCTAACCTCTGGATATGGTCTCTACAGGTTTTCTCTTCCCTTTTTTGAGTATTTTATCTAATGTCATTCCTGTTGGGTCCTGGAAGCCTCTTGCTTCCCTAGCATCTGGAATTTTCTAGTGGTTACCTCCAGTTCCCCATCCCCTACTACTTAACAACTCCATTCAATTTTCGGACTCTCTGTACTTCTCCCATGTCTCTTACCACACCTGATCCTGCCCCCCTTTTCCCTCTACCTCTTTTCTCCCTCCAAAGTCCCTCCTATATACCTCATAAAATAGGAGGTAGGGTCTTACGGGGACATTAAACATCCCATCACCTCTTATAGTCTCTTCCTACTGATAATATCATGGGTAGTAAGAACAAGTGGCTTCCACCACAAGAAAAATCTAAGCATATTATGCAAGCTGATTTAGCACTTCCATCTTCAGAGTGTCACCCAATTTGTCTTTGCTGCAGAGAAGACCACTAGTTAATCCAAAGACTTTTGACAAGATATCCTTCACGACTACTTCATATCTTCTACCTCTTTTCAAACATTTTTATTTATTTTTCATCAAAAATATGAGCTGTAGCAGAATTTTTTTTACTGTTGCAACAAGATTTATTACTTTCCAAAAATATATGAATGATGTACTGAATGTTGTTTTATTGAAATGAAACATCAATTATTAATCTCAAAATATTTACACAGTGAATAAGGTTGTCTGTTTTTAAATAAATTTTGCAAAATTACGTCACTAGATTTCTTCCAAATTTCTACAAGGATTTTTATAGAAAAGGAGGTGAACTATACTCCTTATATCTGTTTATAACTTAATAGTATTTAAAAAAATGTAACCATGGTTTTTATCAACATATAATCTAAGCTAAGATCACCTTCATAGATTCCTCGAAACTTCCATTGCACTAGGTTTTTACCTTATCCCTGAAATGCACTCCCTCCAAATTCCTTTTGTCTCTTCCAATATTCTCTCACCTCATGTTTACTCCACCTGATCCCTCCTGTTTCCATACCTTCCTGCCTTCAGTCCACTTGAGATATCAATTCAATATTCCATTTCCAGAGAGATTTATATGTCCCTCCTTGAGTTCCCCTTGTTACTTAGCCTCTTGGATTCCATGGATTGTAGTATGATTATCCTTTACTTTATAGCAAATAAGCACTTATAATGAATACATACCATGTTTGTTTTTCTGGGTCTGGATTAAAACTCAGGATGATTTTTCTAGTACCATTAATTTTCTTGTAAATTCTTTGATGGTATTTTTAACAGCTGAATAACACTATAATGTGTAAATGTACTATATTTGCTTTACAATTTTTTGGTTGAGGAAATGTAGGTAGTTTCCAGTTTGTGGTTAAATTTCAAGTAAAGCTACTAAGAACATAGTTGATCAAGTGTCCATTCTGTAAGTGGAGTGTCCTTTGGATATATGCCCTCAGTGGTATTGTTGAGTGTTGAGGTATATCAAGTCCCAATTTTCTGAGAAAATCACATACACACACACACACACACACACACCACACACACACACACATATATATATATATATATATATAATATATATATTATATATATATATATATATATATATATTTCTATAGTGGCAAAGGGTTCCCTGTACCCAAAATTCTTGACAGCATAAACTGTCGCTTATGTTTTTATCTAATGAAATCTGTGTCATTTTGATTTGAATTTCCCTGATGATTAAAGACATTAAACATTTCTTTAAGTGTACAATAATCATATTGTCTTCATTCAGGAACTGATGAAAAAAGATAGAGAAATACATAGCCAAACAATAAGCGGATCTTAGGGTGGAAGAAGGATTGTAGGAGCCAAATGGGCCAAGACCACCATAAGAAATCCAAATAACCAACTAACCTAGGCCCAAAGAGCTAACAGAGAATGAATTAAAAATCAGGGGTTTACATGTGTCTTATTTCACGCCCTCTGCATATGTGTTTTGGTTGTGAATGTAGTCTTTTAATGGGACTCTAACAGCAGAAACAGGGACTGTCTCTTACTCTTTTACCTGGTTTTGAGATGTTTGTTCTCCTACTAAGTTGTCATGTCCAATGCTAACACAGGGTAAGCACATTCCATATTTGGTTGATGCCCCTAGGAGGTCTGTCCTTTTCTGAAAAGAATAGAAAAAGAGTGGATGGGGGTTATGTGGGATGGAAAGAATGAGAGGAGAAGAGGAAGAAAAATCTGTGTTCAGAATGTAATATAACAATTATAATGGATAAGAATATTAGAATATCTTTAATTGACACTAGCCATTATATTGGAATTATTAAATACATTTGGTTTATGTAGATCATGATAAGTATTCTAAGTAATTATTTATACCTAATGAAAGGATGTCAGAATATTATTGATTTTGTGCTTGATGTTATTCTGAATATAAATTTCTATACGTCATGGTTATAAAGAGAGTAGATTGTTACGATTATGTTTGATTTTATTCTACTAGAATACAATGCCTTACTAGTGCTAGAATAGCTCCACATAGCACAAAATGTTTTCATTTCCTAGCAATAAAATATTCTTGATCAGCAATAAAGATTTACTTTTGAAAATAGCATTTCTTTACATTTTAAAACAACTAATCATCTTCAAAACACAGCACACATTCTGTCACTCCTAATACACACTAAGATGGGGTAAATTTTCTTAGTGTAATAACTATTATTTCTTATATTGATTATATATGGATTGAATTAAAACCATAAATATTTAAATAATTATTGAAGAAAGATTGACTATAGAAAATACATGACATAGGAAATATTTATTCTATTTGTGTTAGTGGCTCAAAACAAAACAGTAATCTCAGTTCTTTCTACCCTGATGAAGCTGCTATCCAAAGCACTTTGCTGTCATACAATTAGGAGGTAGATAAGTGATTCTTATTTTCCTTGGGTAGTGAAATAATTTCTTACTTCTAAGGCAAATGATATACATATGTTTATATTGGAGATAGCATCAGTCACTTTCAACTTGGTTTGAATTAGTTTATGTAATACTGCCCCCCATGACAGCATAAATTTGAAAATCTCCAAAACTGCACATCTCAATTGTGACTTAATCACTTCAGATTTCTTATATTAGCTTTTTATAATACAAAGATAGATAATATCCCCCTGCATTTAAAAAATAGTCTGCATTACAAAAACCAAAAAAAAAAAAAAAGTATTTGTTCCTTACAAATACTTAGAAGCTTGACAGAGATGGATTTTGCTTACCACTGAAACTCTAATGTTCTACATTATTTGACAATTTGATATGAAAATATATTTGTTACTGCAATTATATATTTAGTGTGTGGTGTCAGTATGTTTGCACACACATGAGCTGTGTGTGGGGGTCCAAGAACAAATTTGATGTGTAGCTGCTCCACTTCTACCAAGTACTGGGCATCCACCTCAGATCATCAAGTTTTGTAGCCAGTAATTTTTCTCAGTAAACATCTCACTGATGCTGAAATGAAAATGTTCTTGTATTGATGATATATGATTTTTTAATCTCATTCAAATATAAAAAATATAGTTAAGCTCAGGATTCTACCACCAATTTATTTCCAAGTTCAAGTTTTCAGCTAATCTATTACATTACCTCAGATTTTCATAAAGTAAATGATAATTACTTAAAATGGAAATAACTAGTTTAAATAGTCTTATAAAGCTTTCTTTAAACATTAATGGTTATTGCTGATGATATTGTATTTTTATGATTATGGTATAAATATCATTATGATATACTGAGACATATTTATCTCTGAAAGTATCGTTTAATAGTTCAGGCAGCATTACTTTTTATATTGTTCACTGATTGATTAAAAAGTATTTATTGAGATTACACAGAGCACAAAAGAGGGAAAAAATGAGGAAATTCTCTCATTTCAAATAACTTACAAATGTTGGAGTTTCATCTTTTACATATTTCCTTGGCAATGTATCTGTATAGTGGGTAGAGTATCTCAAGTCACTTATTTGGAGAGGCATGTCTGAAGATGAAAAATCCCTATTGTTCTGATTCCATGCTCATTAGACAAAATTCTTTTGATAAATTGGCATCTTTATGTACAATCCCACAAGTACAGAAAGCTCTTTCAGCTAATATGCATATTAACTTTACTTGGCCATTCATTTTCATTGTAAGTGAATGAATTTGACTGACACAGGTATTAGTCTCTGAGTTGGAAGATCTTATAAAAGTTACTACTGAATCAGCTGAGACTATGAAGCTTCCCTCTCTGTCTCATTGTATACAGTCTTGAATTGTAACATTTCCATATTTCCCCAAATGTAACAAATGTGATTTTAACTAAAGCAAACTCATTGGTGAATATAGATTTGTTTTTTCAAATAATTCTTTCAACTTACATGTGCTATATAGCAAGAAAAATCCAGTAGCTCACATGTATATATATTAGTGTGACTCATTCCATTTCATTCTCATACACTGCTTAGTGTTCCTAGACTTGTTATATTTGTCCTTTATCAATGTAAAATCATATTTGTTGTGATATTCCTTACTGTTGTGAAAACTTATGCATAGTACTTTTGAATGTAACAGTTGAATAATAAATAAACAACCTGTTGAAAGTAGAAATTCTCTAGAAAGAGAAATATAAAAGAATATGAACAATTTAATAGGAATTCTGTTAATACAATTGATTTTGATTTTATAGTACTTACCAATGAATAACAAAGGTAGTTCATAAAGTATGCTTTATAATAAAGAGGGAATAGAGCAAAGTTATATGTACAGAACAAGAATACATGAATTCAGAACCCAGTTTCATTATTTATTTTGTTACCTTCAACAGCTAAATCTTATTGTTTCCTGATTGTTTGAAATTAAGGAAGTTGAATTCAAGCAAATCAGTGAATGTAGTAAATGTAAAATGTTAACACTAGCTTCTGGGAAATAGTAAATGAGAGGTGGTAGAAATCTAAAATAAAATTCTATCCTTTATTGGTAACTAATGCTATAAAAACTATCCAGTCTTTAAAAAGAAAATGTTTTCAAGAACATGAAATGATACAGATGTCAAATTCTTTGTTAAAAATATCAACTTTGACCCCCTGGCAACAGGCAAAAAGACATCTTGTTGGTGGTGGTATTCAGGAGCAGAGCAGATTACAGGCCTTTGTTCATCCTAGCTTCATGCCTAGCTTCATGGACAAAGCTGTCTTATGTATAGGATTCAAAAAAATCAAATCAAATCAAATAGAGGCAGCTCAGCACTGAAATAGGAAGACAGAGACCTACCTGCAGATTGACATGCCACCCACAAGCCTGCCTTCCAGCTCCTGGCATAGACAGGCCATATTCACCTGCTTGCTGCTACAATGCTTGCAGTATTGATGGAGGATATCACGCAGGGGAACACCAGCTATATAGCCAGCCTGCAGCAGGAGCCACCTCAATGTGTGAGTATGTGGTAGACAGATTGTCAAGAAAGAGAAGTGAAGCAGTTTGAGAATTATGAAGAAAATGGAAATGAACACTCAAGAGTAAGAGTAGTAACCTGTTTTGAGTAGCCAACCTGACACCTAGGGTCATGGTGAGGCCCCATCCTAGGCTGCCACTGAGGGCCATGTCTATGTCTGACAGTGGTCAGTGTCCATGTCTGTGGCTCATATTACCACTAGAGTATATCGAGATGTCCTTAGGCAGAGCAGCCTCTCCAGACCAATTGAATGTCCATGAGAGGTGGATGGTCCTGCCTCTCATTGAATACAGTATGCTAGAGAGTTTGTCCCTGTCTCCCAGGCTGCAGTACTATGAGAGGGCCCTATTCCTCTCCCAGGAAGCTCAGTGGAGCTGATCATGGTGGCAGAGTGTGGGCGAGCAGACTCTAACACTTGTCTGCCATGATGTGACGTGAGTACTGAGGTGATGCCATGCTGGGCCTCATTTCGGCCATGGTTTGGGCTTTTTGGACAAACCTGAGCCTGGCTTGAGATTCTGTGGTGTTGTGGGAGAGCCTTAGCCTGGCTCAAATTTTGAGACCTGTCTCAGTCACTTCCGTATGGGGTGACTTAGCAGGACCAGTTTGGCCCGGCCTCTGCCCTGCCATGCTGAAGTAAAGCTTTGTCATTGGCCCTGTCAGTCACCCCATACCCTCGGTCATGCTTCCCTGCCTTCTACATCATCTCATCCCACCAAAACTCCCCTCCCTATGTTCCGAGTTTATATAAGCAAGAGACTGATACAATAAAGCTGAGTTCCTGCTTTGACAAGTCTCTCAGCCCAGTGTGTTTCATTTGGCCCTTTGACACTCACCATTCTGCTCAGCCCTGGAGAGACCTGGCAGGACCCCAGACCTCTCTCCTCTCCCCTGGACCCACCAGCAAGGAGCTGAAAATTCCTTCCCCGCCCCCCCACTAACTCCTCATCTGCAGCAGTCTAGAGAACTAGGTTATCAGAGTGGATAAGCTGGCCCTGTTCCTCATCAGCTGCAGCACTTGTGACCCAGAATATCATCTGGGTTGCACAGTAGAGCTGGCCCTGTTGAAGAAGTCACAGGTGAGCTGGCCACAAGGTTAAGAGCACTGGACTTTTTGACTATTTGTGTTTATTGCCTTGCATGTTCCTTGATTATTTGCATTTTCTGTACTGCTAGTTCCTCAACCTAGAACTGACCTTTATACTTGCATGTAATTAAAATGGTATAAAAGCAAAAAGGAGGAGGGGGAATGAGGATAGGGATTTCTAGGGAGGAGAAATGGGGAAAGGAGATGACATCTGAAATGTAAATAAATAAAATATCCAATAAAAATAAAAGAGCACTGGAGAGCTGATCCTGTCACTCTGACTCTGTTGTGACATGGTAGAGTTCAGAGGTCATGCAACCTCCATGCCACCAGCAGTAGTGAGGAAAACTGGCCCTGGGATCATGAGAGTGGGAGACCTAGCATTGTACCTTGCCTGAGCAACTCAGTGGATTGGTTTTGATTGGCAAATGTACTGGTGAGTCAGCTCCAAATGTGTGAGAGCCAGGGAGCTGGCATAGCCCCTAACACGCTGCAGCTCTTGGGAGACTGAGACCTGTACAGTGGACAGCTCAGGAGAGCTAGATCTTGAGGTTTGTGTGTATGTGAGCCTGCCGTAAGGGCATGAAAGCAGGGTATTTGACACTGCCTCCTGCCAATGGTGGCAATCTGTGGCCTAGCCAGATCAGTGCTAGAGAATTAGCCCTGATGATGTAAATAAGGGAGTTCCAGTGGGTTGACTAGTATAGCTCTACAACCTAGGTCAAGATCCTGGTCTCTGAATTGGCTCACACCAAAATCTAATCATTGGGAAATTGTTGGAATGCATGAAAAAGCCAGTCCTGCTGTTCCAGAGCTACAGGTCACCATGACTACAGGGCAACAACAGGATAACCAGGAGTGTCAGTCAGGATCCAATACTGATAGTGTCACAGAACGAGAGGTCTCAAACCAGGACCAATGACTCATTGCAATGAACATTTGCAAATGAAGATATGTTGACATATGAATACACAGTAGGACATATTGTGACATACTACAACTTCCATAGTGAAATGTTTTCTATGCTTTTGTTGTTGTTGTTGCTGGGGTAGTGATGGTGATCTGGTGTGTGTGTGGTGTACGTGTGTGTGTGTATTTATAAAGGGTGAATATGAGGTGATTGGGAGGACTGGAGTACATGATGTGAAACTCCATAAAGAATCAATAAAATATTAAAAAGAATAAGAAACTTTGGTCATTGGTTGCAGATCTTGGTTGAGCAGCAGAATTCCATAGCAGAAAGCCTCAATCTGTACAAATGGAATGAAAATTTTTACAAATAGGAGCTTAAGAATTCTTATTTTTAAAATTATCCTGAATGAAATTTGATATGGGTGTTATGTATAGATCAGCAGGTTAGGTTTGAGAATCACTAGTTAAGATAATATCAAATTTTCATGGTAACACCAGCAATTATTTAAAATCTAATATCATTTATTGTCAGTTTCATATTAGATTAGGATTACCAGCATTTTCAGTGACTTGTCAATTAAGTTGTCATGCACATTAAATTGGATTACAAATGATAAATGCTTGGAAGGTTAGTTTGGCTATTCTTATTGTCTTAATGACCCAACTGACTATAATGTTCACCAACTTGTTAGTACTCAATATTTTGGCAGTGAATAAAATGGACTCACCTTGAATAGTTATATATAAATTTTCTTACAGCTATCATTTCTAGGGTGGTTATATAAGACAGATCAACATGGCCTGTTTAACTGTTATTTGAATTCATAACTCTAAGCTGAGGATGTATTCTTACTTACTTATATAAAAATAATAACAAAACCAACAAAATATATTGTTTTATTCACAAGTTTTCTGAAAGGATTTTATTTATTTATTTTATGTATATAATTGTTTAGCCATATTAATATATATATATATATATATATATATATGTATGTATAGAGAGAGGGGGAGAAAGAGAATGAGAGAGAGAGTTGTACACCACATGTGTGCCTTGAACCAAAGAAGTAAAAAGAAGGGTGTCAAATATCTTTTAACTGGAGTTAAAGATGGATGTGAGCAACATGTGAATACTAAAAGATAAATCTAGATTTTAAAATATTAAAAGATGGAATGGTACTTTCAAAATTCTTTTAGGAATATCTTGAAAGTTGGCTCAGCATTCCATCTTTTAATATTTTAAAGTTGACATATGACTTTAGCTTATTTTAAATAGTAGCAAAATCTATTTATAATATAAACAGTAGTATTTTAAAGGTGTTCAGAATTCCTCTAAATTATTACCAATTATAGATAGTATGACTATTAGGTTATCATAGCTATCTTAAAAAACATACAAACAAGCTATTTAAAATTTTGAAATTTCACATTAATTTTTCCCAAACTCATATTTTTTTACCCATTCACTCCCCTAATTTTATTATAGTAAATTATACAATTATGATTGAAGTATCTTTAACCATGATATCATTGTGAAAATAAATTAATATTAATATGTATTTAATATGAACATGAAACTATGTGCTAATATTTTTTTCAATATTGGGTTATACATTAAAGTTTCTACAAAATAAAATTAACCATAAAGAAAAGTAATAATTTTTGGAACTAATTATTTATCATAAAGGTAAAATTTCATTGGAAGTTTTCTTAAAGCCATGAATGATAATAGCTTTAATTGTGTTATATATTTGTGGATATATATTAATTTTTAAATTTTAGCATTCAAAATTGATTTTTTTTTGTTTTCTTTAGAATATAAAAAAAAAAAATTTGGTTTAGATAATTTAAAAAAATAGATAGCAACAGATTTATTATTTAAAAGGTTTTTATTAAAATTTT